>CAMZMU010000120.1:22022932-22272423 GCA_947311845.1 Poa pratensis | reverse complement strand
AGAGCGAAAAAGCTCCCCTGCAGGAAGAAAACTGCCGGGGAAATTCCCCCCTGGAGGGGGAAATCATCGCCATCAACACCGTCATCGAGCTGGACTTCATCGGGATCATCATCATCATCTCCACCACCAACACCATCATCACCGCCCTGCGCAGCACCCCGTCTCCGTTGTAACATCTAGGGCTGAATCTTGTCTATTTCATAGGGGAAACTCTCCCGGTGTTGATTACTCTTGTTATATGATGCTATTGGGTGAAACCATGGACTAAGGTTTATGTTCAGATTGTTATTCACATCATATCACCTCTGATCATGTTCCGTATGATGTCTTGTGAGTAGTTCGTTTTAGTTCTTGAGGACATGGGAGAAGTCTTGATGTTAGTAGTGAACTATGTTGAGTAATATTTAATGGTTTGATGCTTAAGTTGTGGTGTTATTCTTCTAGTGGTGTCATGTGAACGTCGACTACATGATACTTCACCTTTATGGGCCTAGGGGAATGCATTGTGTATTCGTTTGCCAATTGTGGGGTTGCCGGAGTGACAGAAACCTGAACACCCGTTGGTATATCGATGCATGAGGGATAGCAGGATCTCAAAGTTTAAGGCTGTGGTTAGTTTATCTTAATTACTTTCTTGTATTTGCGGATGCTTGCAAGGGGTATAATCACAAGTATGTATTAGTCCTAGGAAGGGCGGTGCATTAGCATAGGTTCACCCACACAACACTTATCAAAACAATGAAGATTAATCAACTATATGAAGCGAAAGCACTTGACAATATCCCGTGTGTCCTCAAGAACGTTTGGTCATTATAAGTACAACAACCGGCTTGTCCTTTGCTGTAGAAAGGATTGGGCCACTCGCTGCAACTATTACTACTGCATTTTATTTACTTGTACTTTATTTATCTGTCATATCAAAAACTCCTAAAAACTTGTCTGTGAGCATTTACAGTGAATCCTTCATCAAAACCGCTTGTCAACACCTTCTGCTCCTCGTTGGGTTCGACACTCTTATTTATCGAAAGTACTACGATACACCCCCTATACTTGTGGGTCATCAAGACTATTTTCTGGCGCCGTTGCCGGGGAGTGTAGCGCTATTGGTAAGTGGAATTGGTAAGGGAAACATTTATTGTACGTGCTGTTTTTATTTTTGCCTGCTGCTATATCTCATTATGGAGGGGTCTTCTCTTGAATTCCTATTTGGGAAAACAACTACCACTGCTAAGGTAGTAGAGGAGGCGCCAGATGAGCAGGTAATACCGTTCAAAATTCCTATGAAAATTGTTGAACGTGTCACAAATAACCGCTATGCAGGAGATGGAACTGTCCATCCTGGAGATCATTTGTTATTTCTGCATGAATTGTGCGAGTTATTTAAGTGTGCAGGTATCTCGATGGGAGAAGTTAAGAAGAAATTATTCTCTCTATCACTGTCTGGTAAAGCTGCACATTGGTATAAACTGCTGAAGAATGGGTATTCTCTTGGATGGGAGGAAATTGTACCTCTCTTTTACTCCAAATTCTATCCTCCAAGTGAGATTCATAAGGATCGGAACCTCATATAACTTCTGGCCCTATGATGGAGAGAGTATCGCTCAAGCGTGGGGGAGATTGAAGGCATTAATGCTCAAATGTCCCATTCATGAGCTTCCTGGTAATATTGTTATTGATAACTTTTATGCAAGACTCTCCTTTCAAGATAAAACTCTATTGGATACCACTTGTGCTGGATCGTTCACTCGTAATAAAGAAGAGTTTAAGTGGGACCTTCTTGATCGGATTCAGGAGAACACTGAAGGATGGGAGAATGACAAAGGTAGGGAGTCAGGTATAAACTATGACTTTGAGTGTGTTAAAAAATTTATGGATACTGATGATTATCGCAAAATTAGCACTACTTATGGTCTTGACTCTCAAATTGTTGCAAACTTTTATAAAGCCTTTGCTTCCTATTTCGGTTTGCCGAAGGAGGGTTTTAAAAATTATCATGAACCATATAAAGATGAATCTGTTTCTCATATATCTAAAGGTGTTGAGGTTAATGTTGCTGATCGCATTATTCCAGAACCTTATATTGAAAAAGTTCCTTTTCCTAATAAGATTAAGGAACATACTATCATAACTGGTGTTGTTAGTAAAAGTAATAAGAAAACTACCAAACCTGATGAGCAAATAACTGTTGAACCTGTTGTAGCATTGGTTAAAGATCTTGTCACTGAAAATTTAGAAGATAGACACATTATCTTTTGTGAGGATGCTTCTAATATTGTCTCACATCCTAAAAGTTCTAGGAAGTCTAGTGTTCCTGTGCTTTCTGTTGGATAGGTGATCATTGCTATTATGGTTTATGTGATATTGGTGCAAGTTCTAGTGCTATTCCTTATGAGCTTTACAGGGAAATTATGCACGAAATTGCTCCTTGTAAACTTGAAGAGATTGATGTGGTTATTCAGCTTGCTAATAGGGAAACTATCTCTCCAATTGGTATCATTAGAGATGTCGAAGTCCTTTGTGGTAAGACTAAATACCCTGCTGATTTTCTTGTACTTGGGTCGGCTGCCAATGATAGTTGTCCTATTATTTTTGGTAGACCTTTTCTGAATACTTGTGGTGCTGTTATAGATTGTAAGAAAGAGAAAATCTTTACTAAATTTGCTGGTGAATCTTATGAATTCAATTTCTCTAAATTTGCTAAAGCACCTTATGAAACTGAATTGCCTAGTGAGGATTTTGAAATTGCTCAACTTGCATCTATTGTTCTTGCTCCTAACAATGCTTTGCAGCAACATATGGAGAATCATGAAAGTGAGAACTTCAGGGAAGAAAGGAATGAGCTTGATGAAGTATTCCTTCGTCAACCTATGCTCAAACACAATTTACCTGTGGAAGATTTGGGTACCACAATGCCACCCAAGGAGGATCCTGTTTTTGATTTGAAACCTCTGCCTGATAATCTTAAATATGCTTATATTGATGATAAGAAAATATATCCTGTTATTATCAGCTCTAAACTTTCAGGTACAGAGGAGGAAAGGTTATTGGGAGTGTTGAGGAAACACCGCGGAGCTATGGGATATACTCTTGATGACCTGAAGGGAATTTCTCCTACTATATGTCAGCACGCCATCAACATGGAACCTGATGCAAAGCCTGTTGTTGAGCATCAGCGTCGTTTAATACCCAAGATGAAAGAAGTGGTAAGAAATGAGGTATTAAAACTTCTTGAAGCTGGTATTATTTATCCTATTGCTGATAGTAGATGGGTAAGTCCTGTGCATTGTGTTCCTAAGAAAGGAGGAATTACCGTTGTTCCTAATGAAAATGATGAACTAATTCCTCAAAGAGTAGTAGTTGGTTATAGGATGTGCATTGATTTTAGAAAGGTTAACAAAGTAACTAAGAAAGATCATTATCCTTTGCCTTTTATTGATCAAATGCTTGAGAGGTTGTCCAAGAAAACTCACTTTTGTTTCCTTGATGGGTATTCTGGGTTTTCTCAAATTGCTGTGAGAGCGCAAGATCAAGAGAAAACTACTTTTACTTGTCCTTATGGAACTTATGCTTATAGACGTATGCCTTTTGGTTTATGTAATGCTCCTGCTACTTTTCAAAGATGCATGTCTGCTATTTTTCATGGCTTTTGTGAGGAAATTGTGGAAGTCTTCATGGACGATTTCTCCGTCTATGGAACTTCCTTTGATAATTGTTTGCACAACCTTGACAAAGTTTTGCAGAGATGTGAAGAAACTAGCCTTGTTCTTAATTGGGAGAAATGCCACTTTATGGTTAATGAAGGAATTGTTCTTGGACATAAAATTTCTGAAAGAGGTATTGAAGTTGATCGAGCTAAAGTGGAGGCAATTGAAAAGATGCCTTGTCCCAAAGATGTTAAAGGTATTCGTAGTATTCTTGGTCATGCTGGTTTTTATAGGAGGTTTATTAAAGATTTCTCTAAAATTTCCAAGCCTCTTACTAATCTTCTTCAAAAAGATGTACCTTTGTTTTTGATGATGATTGTAAGGAAGCTTTTGAAACTTTGAAAAAGGCTTTAATCACCGCTCCTGTAGTTGAACCACCTGATTGGAATTTACCTTTTGAAATTATGTGTGATGCTAGTGATTATGCTGTAGGCGCTGTTCTTGGGCAGCGAGTAGATAAAAAGTTAAATGTTATTCATTATGCTAGTAAAACTCTTGATTCTGCTCAAAAGAATTATGCCACTACTGAAAAAGAATTTCTAGCTGTAGTTTTTGCTTGTGACAAATTTCGACCCTACATAGTTGATTCGAAAGTCACTATTCATACTGATCATGCTGCAATTAGATACCTTATGGAAAAGAAAGATGCTAAGCCAAGGCTTATTAGATGGGTACTTCTTTTGCAAGAATTTGATTTGCATATCATAGATAGAAAAGGTGCTGAAAATCCTGTTGCTGATAATTTGTCTAGATTGGAAAGCATTCCTTATGATCCTATTCCTGTTAATGATAGCTTTCCAAATGAACAATTGGCTGCAATAAGTGTAAGTTCGCGAGATAGTCCTTGGTATGCTGATTATGCTAACTTTATTGTTTCCAAGTACTTGCCTCCAACCTTTTCAGCTCAGCAAAGAAGGAAATTCTTTTATGACTTGCGGCATTACTTTTGGGATGACCCACACTTATATAAAGAAGGAGTCGATGGTATTATGCGAAGATGTGTTCCTGAATATGAACAACAGGAAATACTGAGGAAATGCCATGGAAGTGCTTATGGAGGGCATCACGCTGGAGATAGAACTGCGCAGAAAGTTCTACAATCAGGTTTTTATTGGCCTACCCTCTTTAAGGATGCAAGAAAGTTTATTTTATCTTGTGATGAATGTCAAAGGGTTGGTAATATCTCTAGACGCAATGAAATGCCTATGAGTTATTCTCTTGTTATTGAACCATTTGATTGTTGGGGATTCGACTTCATGGGTCCTTTTCCTTCTTCACAAGGTAATACTCATATACTTGTTGCTGTTGATTATGTCACTAAATGGGTAGAAGCTATACCTACTAAAAGTGCTGATGGTGAGACCTCTTTAAAAATGCTTCAAGATGTCATTTTTCCTAGGTTTGGTGTACCTAGATATCTTATGACTGATGGAGGTTCTCATTTTATCCATGGTGGTTTTAGAAAGACTCTTGCTAAATATGGTGTTAATCATAGAATTGCTTCAGCCTATCATCCTCAAACTAGTGGACAAGTAGAATTGTCAAATAGGGAGATTAAATCTATCTTGCAAAAGACTGTTAATAAATCTAGAAAAAATTGGGCTAGTAAGTTAAATGATGCTTTATGGGCTTATAGAACTGCTTATAAGAACCCCATGGGCATGTCTCCTTATAAAATGGTTTATGGTAAAGCTTGTCACTTGCCTTTAGAATTAGAACACAAAGCTTATTGGGCAGTGAGAGAACTTAATAGAGATTTTAAACTTGCCGGTGAGAAAAGGTTGTTGCATTTAAGTTCTTTAGATGAATGGAGAAGTGAGGCTTATGAAAATGCTAGACTCTTTAAAGAAAAAGTTAAGAGATGGCATGATAGGAGAATTCTTAAAAGAGAATTTAATGTTGGTGAGAAAGTTCTATTGTATAGGTCTCGTCTCAGATTTTTTGCAGGAAAGTTACTCTCAAAATGGGAAGGACCATTTGTTATTGTGGAGGTGTATCGTTCAGGTGCAATAAAAATTGCTTCATTGAAAGATAACTCTACACAAGTGGTAAATGGTCAAAGACTCAAGCATTATATTTCTGGAGATTCTATTAATGAAGAGGTTGATACAATTAAAGTGGTGACTCCGGAAACTTTCATTGAAGAACATTTTTCTGGGACTGCAGAATTCGATTCGAATAGGTAACAGTTTCGGTAAGAAAAGTTTCGCGAATAACTTTCTAGAAGATATTTTCGTCGTTTTTATTAAATATGGAAAAATAAGAGACCGAACCGGATGGGAGACGGCACCCGTGGTGCCCAAACCATAGGTCGGCGCGGTGGGCCCCCCAGCCGCGCCGCCTGGTGGTTTGAGCACCCCGGAGCTCGTCTCCGATCAGGTTTCCTCCTGTACCTTCCTTATGTTGTAAAACTTTTTGCTATATAACTCACCCGAACCCCCGAGGTTCGTATCTCGCCTTTTCATCGTGTTTCGTTTCGAGCTGTTTCTGTCCAGATATTGTTTTCAGATCTAGAGCTGCCATGTCTTCATCGAAGCCTCCAAAGGACAGTTTCTTTGTGAACGTCGTCACCCCATACATGGATGAGCTGAAGATGCATCCCAAGGAGTCGCAGATGGTTGATGGAAAGCTGCAGACGGAAGACGTGCGAGGACCCAAAGGAGAAGGGAGCCTGGAAGCCAGGATGGAGAAGCTGGAGCAAGAGGTCTTCACATACAAAAAGCTGGCGGAACGTGAAGTGGGAGTCTTCCACTCAATGGTGTCCGCGCTGGTCGCTGAACATAAGAAGGAGACTGCACAACTCTGGGAAGACATATTTCACCTCATCAACACCACCAACAAACTGCAGGCGCAACTCTATGATGTCCAGAATCAAAACTGTGAGTATGAAACTCGGTTTAAAAACATAAGCGCTGCTGCTAGTTTCAGGATAATCGAATCCAAGTCGTCCTTTGTTGATGGGAAACCCCTTCCCTGGAAGTCTGATGATGAGGACAATTCACCACCACCACCGAAGGAGTAATTCATCATAAGTATTGGCATCCCCTTGGTTTGTTCCAAGCTTGGGGGAGTGCCGCGGTATCACATCATTATCTTTACCTTTTACTTTTCCATAAAGTCATATCGTGAGTAGGGAAGTTATCTTATATGATGGTTTGCAATGTGGAAGTATCTCTCTTTTAGTTGGTTATCTATGTATCCCTTGGTGTGAGTTGCCGTTATGAAATATTAATGAGAAGTTTTATCATTTACTTTCTGCATACTTTATTTTAGCTTGCAATTCTCTTTCATATTGATAACCTTGTTGTTAGTATAGGGATCACTTTTTAGAGCACCAAGTTAATCTTTTTGGTTTTGGCAAACTTAGCATTGGTCAGTAGTAGACAATACTTTGAGACTTAAGTAGAGAGAGAGGGAGTGCATGCAAATATATTATTCCATGATCTTTCTTTCTTTGTAGCTCATAAGCTTAGTATTCTTAAGTTAAACTATTTGTGCTTCTAAGGAAGATTGCATGATTATTCTTATCACTTGTATAATTGTTTGTATCCCTCAACTCTTATGCTTGCTACATAACCTTGCTAGCCAAAGACCTGTATCGAGAGGGAATGCTTCTCATACATCCAAACCTTGAGCCAAACCATTGCCATTCGAGTCCACCATAACTTCCTACTATATGGTATTTTGCGCCATTCCAAGTAAATACTTCATGTGCTACCTTTAAATTATTCAAAACTTATTACTCCTAGTTTTGTGTCACTGTTTATTAGCTCATGAGGGTTCTGTAGAGTTTCTCTAGCACTTTTGTCAAACAGACTTTCACCAATGGACTAGTGGCATATACACCGCTTATCCAACAATTTGCAAAAAGAGCTGGCAAATGGGGTGCCCAGTCCCAATTAACTACAACTTTCATTAATAATTCTCTTCACATGTTTTGCCCTGATTTATCAGTAAGCAACTTAATTTGCAAATAGACACTCCTCCATGGTATGTGAATGTTGGAAGGCACCCGAGGATTCGGTTAGCCATGGCTTGTGTAAGCAAAAGGTTGGGAGGAGTGTCAACTATAAAGAAACTAAAATACATGTGTAAACAAAAGAGAAGAGGGATGATCTACCTTGCTGGTAGAGATAACGTCCTTCATGGGAGCCGCTCTTGAAAGTCTGGTTGACAAGGGGTTAGTGTTCACTTTACTACGATTCGTTGACAACGACATACATAGCTCAAACAACTATTTTCATACTCTCTATATGCTTTGCAAAACTTAAAAGCTCTAGCACATGATTTAATCCCTGCTTCCCTCTGCGAAGGGCCTATCTTTTACATTATTGTTGAGTCAGTAAACCCATTCCTCTCTATCTCAAGCAAGCATTTGAGTTGTTGAGATCCAATTAGTTATATGTGTTGATACTTCTAATCATATCTCTCATTTCCTTGTTTCGCACAATAGCTTTTATCCGAATGAATATAACTTTGAAAGTTATCAATGACTGTAAGGAGACTGTTATGATTAAGGCATGTAAGTTCTGCTATATAAGCTCTGATATAAAGACTCTTCTCGAAAGATAAGTATGATCTGTTAATTGTTCTCTGACCAAGAGTTTAAGTTTGCCTTCACCAATCATGGTTCTCTTTATGCACTTCATCGTGGTTCCCTTTACTTATTTCAAGTTAGATTATATGAAGGGAAGTTGCTGTCTAGAATGACTTGTGTATCAATGAATGTGATGCTTCTTGTCCGTATTTTATTTATCGACACTTTGCTCCATAAACTTGTGGTCATGTTTACTGAGCTCAGTTTTCGCTTGGGGACAAGCGAGGTCTAAGCTTGGGGGGGTTGATACGTCCATTTTGCATCACTATTTTATATCATAATTTACTGCTATTCATCGATATATTTCATATTTAGAAGTGTTACTTATGTTATTTTACCTATTTTGCATGTTTGATGAATAATGGAGAATTGGACACCGGAGTCAGGATTCTGCTGGAAAAAGCACCGTCGAGATGCACTATTTCTGAAGATCAATAAATCGAAGGAGACATATGGAAGTTCCTATTTTACCAGAAGATGGAGGAGGCCAAAAGGGGAGCTGAGATGGGCCATGGTGGGCCCTCCTCACCCCTTGGCGCGGTGGGCCCCCTGCCGCGCCGACAGGTGGTTTGGGGGCCCTGGCCCACCTCAGCCGTTCCCCCTTCGCGTACTTGACCCCCTCGAACCCTAACACACGGAGGAGGCCATCGAAATATTCCGCCGCCTCCACGAGGCGGAAAACACCAGAGAGCGAAAAGCTCCCCTGCAGGAAGAAATCTGCCGGGGGAAATTCCCTCCCGGAGGGGGAAATCGTCGCCATCATCACCGTCATCGAGCTGGACTTCATCGGGATCATCATCATCATCTCCACCGCCAACACCATCATCACCGCCGCTGCACCCCGTCTCCGTTGTAACATCTAGGGCTGAATCTTGTCTATTTCATAGGGGAAACTCTCCCGGTGTTGATTACTCTTGTTATTGATGCTATTGGGTGAAACCATTGGACTAAGGTTTATGTTCAGATTGTTATTCATCATCATATCACCTCTGATCATGTTCCGTATGATGTCTTGTGAGTAGTTCGTTTAGTTCTTGAGGACATGGGAGAAGTCTTGATGTTAGTAGTGAACTATGTTGAGTAATATTTAATGGTTTGATGCTTAAGTTGTGGTGTTATTCTTCTAGTGGTGTCATGTGAACGTCGACTACATGATACTTCACCTTTATGGGCCTAGGGGAATGCATTGTGTATTCGTTTGCCAATTGTGGGGTTGCCGGAGTGACAGAAACCTGAACACCCGTTGGTATATCGATGCATGAGGGATAGCAGGATCTCAAAGTTTAAGGCTGTGGTTAGTTTATCTTAATTACTTTCTTGTATTTGCGGATGCTTGCAAGGGGTATAATCACAAGTATGTATTAGTCCTAGGAAGGGCGGTGCATTAGCATAGGTTCACCCACACAACACTTATCAAAACAATGAAGATTAATCAACTATATGAAGCGAAAGCACTTGACAATATTCCCGTGTGTCCTCAAGAACGTTTGGTCATTATAAGTACAACAACCGGCTTGTCCTTTGCTGTAGAAAGGATTGGGCCACTCGCTGCAACTATTACTACTGCATTTTATTTACTTGTACTTTATTTATCTGTCATATCAAAAACTCCTAAAAACTTGTCTGTGAGCATTTACAGTGAATCCTTCATCAAAACCGCTTGTCAACACCTTCTGCTCCTCGTTGGGTTCGACACTCTTATTTATCGAAAGTACTACGATACACCCCCTATACTTGTGGGTCATCAATTTCATAGTAGACATCTTGGCATGTATTGCATTGTTATGCCCTCTCTATTTGTCAATTGCCCAGCTGTAATTTGTTTACCCAACATGCTAGTTATCTGTTCTGAGAGAGACACCACTAGTGAACTGTGGACCCTGGTCCAATTTCCTCATAATGTTTACACAACCTGCTGCAATCATCTGTTTCCTGTTACTTGCTGTTTTTCCTGCTGTTTTCCACACCATACGTTTAACTCTTTGTTTCTGCAAGACCGGAGAGATTGACAACCTCTCTGTTTCGTGTTGGGCAAAGTTCTGGTTTGTGTCTGTGCAGATTCCACGTTGGTGCAAGCTCCCTAGCGCCAGGGGGAGTCAACATCAACAACCTTCCGATAGATCGTCAAGTCCTACTGGATTGATAACCTTGGATAGATTTCTCAAGGGAAAACTTCTGCTGTCTACATCATAACCTTCCTCTTGGGGTTCACCAACACGTAGCCATCAAGTACTTCGGATATTCCGATGTTTACTGCAATCGGATTATCCGACGCGCTGTACTCCTCGCGTCGACGGCGACTCTTCAGGAAACGGGAGCTCCGGTCCACGCACGAGCGAGAGGAGGGCAGGGGGTGGAGCAGCAGCTCACCAGGAACACGTACGCGCAGACGGCGAGGCGCGGGAAGTCCGAGTCGACGGCGGGGTGCGAAAAAGGGCGGCGGCCGGCGATGAAGACGTCGACGCAATACGGCGGCTCTCGGCATTCCCAGCTTGCACGAGTTGACGAGGAGGCAGAGGAGAGGCCGACGGAGAGTCCTGCGTGCTCAGCGAGGCTCAGGGATGGACCGGAGCGACGGCAATCGCGGGCGGAGCCGGAGTTCAAGAAGATGAGCACGGCGGCGGCAACTCCTCGTGCCTCGGCTCGATTCCGTTGGCAGGGCGGTAGAGGAGCTCACGGCGGAGCGTTTGGCGGCCTTCACGCTGCTTGGGGCGGCCGGGAACGGCGGCGATGCGTCGGCGATGGCGGCTCGGTCCGGAGCCGTGAGGAGAGAGACGATGGAGAGAGGAACGGGAGAGGAGACTCGTGGAATGGGGTGAGGAGAGCAGGTGGGCTCGGTCTCCTCTGCAAGTGGAGGCGGAGAGGAAGGGGGGCCCTGGCGCGTGCGACACGCAGGAGCGCAGCACGGCGTCATGGCGCCAGTGCGCGGAGGTGAGCGAGAGATGCCAAGTTTGCAAAAAGCCCCCTGGCAACCTTTGTTCCATCACCAATAGGTCCTTCTCCCTTTTTCTTCCTCTTCTCTTTTCTGGAATTTTGTAAAACATTTAATTGAAGCACTTAGGCAACTTCAAACTTTACGAAACTTGGTGGAAATTTCTCATTTGCCACAAAGCACTGCTTGTAAAATTTGCAGGTCATTTGGATAAACTTTCAGAACAAAGTTGTTTTACTTTCTTTTCTGCCATTTATTCCAAACATTTAATTGAGGTACTTAAACTAGTTCAAAAATTATGGGAAAATTCAGGTAGCCTCCCCATATTAATATGAAGCTCCACTAATTTTTCCAGATTATTTGAAACTCATTTGGTAGGAAAATAAAATAGGAATTGCTCACAGGCAATTTTGAGTTTCTCTCCATTTATTTTATTTTACAAATCAGAATAGTTTGCAAAGATTATATTTGGAACTTTTGGAACTTCCTTGACAATATAAGAGGTCAAAGTATTTTTGTTTTGCGAGTTTGAGCACTTCCATTAACTTGGGTTTTGTTATAGCAAGTTTGGCATTTTGTTTTTTAGTAGTGTCAAACCACCACAATTCCCTAGCAACCACACAAATCCCTAGCAACAATTCCCTAGCAACAATATGATGCATGTATGCCATGATGCAAGGAACACAAAAAGTGGAAATTTTATTCGGGTTTTTAGGTTCTCAAACTTCGGGCTGTTACAATTCTACCCCCCTTACAGGAATCTCGTCCCGAGATTCTTAGAGTAGGAAAGAGGGAAAAGGGTTACGACGGTACTACACGATCTTCTCGCTTCATGTGGCTTCTTTCTTGAAGAGGTTGATTGAGGGCATCATGAAGATCTTCATCTGCTTCACTTCGAGGTCACTATCAAAGTACCCATAGGAAGAAGGAAACTTTTCCGGAAGGATGGATCTTGGTGAATCTACCACGATCAGGTACCTCCTAGTAGAATCCTAGATGAGACTTCAAGCATCCCTTGGATTGACAGTTAGGAGACACATGCGTTTGACGGGAGATTGATAAGGAGTTTCCGGTTGGCAGCCAACTATTTCTCAAAGGTGGAGAATATGAACTTTGCACAAGGCCTTGAATTTTTGAAGAAGGATGTTAAACAAGATTCCAACAGATGAAGAGGCAACTTCTACTAAACGGCTTGAGTAGAACTTTCCTCACGGAGGAGCATTTCGGATCACAGGAGAAGGGTCGAGAAGATGGACCGAGAGAACTTTAGAAACTCCGGGAACGTTAGTATCGGGGAAAACTTCTTGATTTTCTAGACATCGGGAACAAGCTTCTTGAGGATCACCAACTATCGTTTCTGATTGAGATTTAGATCTGTTCAGGTGTAAAGATACTCCAGACTCCCCATGTATGACTAGGGAATCTTTGCAAAGCATACCAACGGGTTACAATTGCTAGGACCCCAAGAGCTAGACTAGAAGGTCTAACTCCAAAGGAGGAACGAGATTGCGGAACCCGCGGATTAGCAACTTGTCAGGAGACAGTTGCCCCAATTGAATATCTTGTAGCGAGACCCGATTGAGTTCTTGATGGGAAACACCATAGAAGACAAAGTAGTTCTCAGACTTCCTCTCTTTCTGGAACAATTCAATCAGTGGCTTGGATGCATAGGTGAAATTCTCAAGGAAGGAGGTAACAACATACCATTCCGAGAATATTCTACACGTGCATGATCGAGTTGTGATGATTTCGGGGAACCAGACAATTCACTCAGATCCACGGCGACATCTTTCAGCAATTGCACGTGAACCAGGGAAAGTCACTTCTAACTCCAGAACACATACCTTGTGAAGACACAAAGTTAGTTCCATCAATTTTCCAATGCTAACGCCCAATATCCAATATAAATCTCCTCAAACACGGAGAGAATAAGAAGGTAGTTGATGGCTCAACAACAACTTATCCAGATACTCCAAGACGGTAGACTCATATGTCACATGAACGGGGCATAAGTATTGGTCAGACTAACACGTTCAGGTAGGTCGGTCTGAGTTTGATTTGACGATAGCCCAATTCAAACCAAAAGATTTAGAGGTTAGCATATCCACAAAGGAGATACCACCTAGCTTCAACACGGACAGACTAGACATCCCATTGAAAAGGAACTATATCAGATAGAGCTTTTATCTTTTAACTCTCCAAGTTGTTTAAGCTCAACCGAATAATTCAGGACATCTAGCACGAATTTCTTGGAGAAGGAGTTTTTCAGAGAACTAGCTTACTCATAGGTTCAACATCTCGGTCAGGTGACAACCTGGCGATACTTCTGGGAAGACCTCCAGAATATCACGATCCACATATAGGATATCACGACATACCGATGGATCTTGAGTTCAAGAGAGGATCATGCCTTTCAAGGCACAACGAGGTGGTCTTGGGAGCTTTGGCACGAACCTAGCTCTTTGACCGAAGAAGGGCACCAGAGAAAACGAACTTGGTAACACGGTCAAATTAAACTAATTGATCGGCTAACCAATCATGATAAGAAGGACAAGGAATGTCCTTGGATTTCGGCACAGTAAGAACTGCTGAGAATATCCGATAGTTACATCATTACTCACGTCTCATCCTTCTCGAGTAACGAGTCACTCGGAAAACGGAGAGTAATGAATTGTAAGAGCATCACTTCATCAAGAAGAGCATGAGGCTTAGCACGACCCCTTGATATAAAAGAGTGTGACACTATGAGGTGGAGCAGCACAAAAGCTAGACACGGCCCTTATTCTGCAGATTACAATACTTTGACCTGATCCGAGAAATGGACAAGGTACTAGAGTTTGTTTCTCCTAACAAGACGAAGTGGAAAGTCTTGACGGATCAGAGAGTGACCTGCATCGGAACATACCAACGCACGATAAAACTTTACTGTCAACTGACAGACAAAGGTTGGAAAGCAGATCAGAGTACGAAACATGCTCAGGAGAATCCTAAGATGTTGAAGATGCACCGGTTATTACTCAATTGTGATAACCATGCCCAAAAAGGAGAGATTCAGCAGAGTCACGAACATAGATGGGGGATTCGCTAAGCGAATTCTGGTCATAACCCAGATGATTCCAAGACAGAATCTCCAGCTATGGCAGAGTTAAAGTTACATAGCCATCCGAGGTGTGGGAAACTAAGGTTCAACCATTTACCACAGACCACATAGAGGACTTGGGTTAAAGGTCAGCTTCATGTACCGGGATTCACAAGTAGCATGAGGATCACATGGGTGACAACCCACATAATTCAACACACCAGAACCAAAGTACAATCCGGGACCTTCGGTTCAAGACCTTGGGCTCCTCCATTCTCTGGGTTTTAACCGTGGTCTTGAAGAATTGGAGTTGCATCAGTCCGGCAAAAGGAGTTGGAGACTCTGAATCCGACAACCTGATACATAACTAGAGATGGATCCCAACCTTTAAGATCTCGTGGTTCCTACTCTGACCACTATTTGTAACTCGTGAGCTGGAGTAACAGGTTAACAGAGTTAGGAACGGCCCACCCAACGTGTCACCTAATTTTTGAAACACCAGATGAGATAACGAAACCCTTTTAAATCAAATAGAGGTAAGGTTGCTACGAGATTAGAGGGTAACCAGATAAGGAGTAAAAAGAATCCTAAGATGGCTTTCACAACTCATTTTTAGGTTAAAAATATTTTCACAAACACTAGACTCAACGTCGACCAGTAGAAGGGTTTCCTACAGGCAGTCCTGCTCTGATACCAACTTGTGGCGCCCCGACCCGACTGCTATACAGTGATACTGTGTCCCCGGTTATCCGATACCACCAGACACACTATCAGAGTATAATAGAGAGGTCAAGACTTGTGGAACAACTGGCACATCACAGACTCTACGACACAAATCATACAGTTCAACTCTTATAATGGAGAAAGATAGCAAATGACAAACAGAGGTCACAGACCCAACATTACAACAAGCGGAAGCAAATTAGGTTGTTCTAAACAACAAGAACCAAATTATGGCCTAAGAGGCCTGCAGATAAACATCCAGCGCCAGCTGTTCCAGGATGTCCCAAGCTGCCACATGGGAACCCCAGACTACTCGTCGACGTCCACAAAGAGCCCACCTTCGAGGTCGGTGAAGTCCTCCTCTGAAACAAAACAAACGACGTTGAGTTCGACGAACTCGCAAGATTAAATATAGAGCTTTAGCTCGATGAGGCTTTCAAAGTTATATGGCTGTTTTGCATAAAGCTGATTTTATTTATGAAAACATAACTCAATGGCATCGACTATTCAGAGTATTTTAAAAGAGGTAAGAAGTAACTATTTTCTTTGATCACTTTTCTCAGCATCAACCATCAACATCATTGTACCTGTTCTACCAAGGCACCTCCCCGAACCACCCTCGAGGAAGTCAACCTTGCATTTGTGAGTGGTACCTCTAGTACCCAGTTTTTAATCATTCCGTTAAAGTTATTCGATGATCCTACCTTCACTTCCCAAGTCGTCCATAACCGCGGACACGGCTTTTCGAAAAGATTTACCCTGCAGGGGTGTACAATGTTTGCCACGCGTACCGTCCGGCCCATTGCCTGGCCTTTAGCTCTCTTCCTGGGAGAGCCGGCTGGGTGGGAGCGGTGTCGACTTCTCCCTCGTTAAGGACTAACCCAGGATCATCAGTGAGGACGGAGTAGCGATTCAACACGCTGCCCGTGGCCACTCATTTTCCTAAACACCACCATCCTCATCTCAGTTCATCCCACCATCATCACGCACGCGCAAATGGAAGCCCGAACTAGAGGACTCTGGCTAGTCCCGCCCGAGTTATTTAGTCTATGAGGGTTCCTGCAATTGCATAGGCCTCACGCATGGTTGCACGCTCAGTCTTGGTTCAAGAGGTATAGAACTCGCACCTAGGCGGCGAGAACGAGACAAAGCACCACAACCACAGTGGCCTCTCATCCCCACCTTTAAGCATCTTATTACCTGTCACCACAAATTCTCCACCATCATCTGAACACTTCAACAACCTGTTTCCAACATGAAGTATCCATCGGACGGCTAAGCATTTAACTAAGCATGACTAAGCATCAACATTGCATAGTTAAGTATTTCAGGCCCACAATACAATCCTATGGATAATAGGAGGGAAACAGGTATTGGCATCGGAATCTTAATGCAACTATAGGATACTCTAATCCAAGCAAATTGACATTTAGAACCGCATGCAATATTATAGTGGAGAAAATATTTGCGGAAAATAGGATAAGACATGCTCAGAGGGGGATTACGCTTGCCTTGTTGAGCGGAGTAGTCAAACTGCTCGTCGGAGTAATGATGCTCTACTCCGCACTCGTGATCTACCGGAGAGCAAACAACACCGGAAAGCAGAAACAACAATCAACACATGGCAATGGTGCAATGCATACAAAAATGATGATATGACATTTTAATGCACCGACTTATTATAAACAGCTCTCTAGCAATTTAAATGGGGTGCGGGAATAAATACTTCAACGAGATAGGAAGACACCCCATATTTACTTAATGATTCTCCTAGCGTCGGAAAGTGCATTACGGTTATGGTGATCAAATATGCATGACATCATTTTAAAAGGTTAGTTCCCGAATTTCCGGACATTTGGGTAACTCGAACACATTTTATGATGTCCCGATAAAAGTTGTTACATTTTTAAATTCCTCTTTTAATTATTTCCCTTTTACAATTTATGTTTAAACAATAATTAGAACTAATCAATTAGGATTGGAAAGAGGCGGGAAATATTCAGTATTAGGTACTTTGCTATTTCGGATTATCCGATTGATTTGCACTCGGAAAATCCGATGCACTGAAGACATGCTAGAACTTGAGTACTGAGCATAATCGGAATATCCGAACGTGATCAAACCGGATTATCCGACGGGCACCAGAGGCTGAAATTCTTCTAAGGACAAAAGTAAACCAGCACTGGAGTACTTCGGATATTCCGATGTTTACTCCAATCGGATTATCCGACGCGCTGCACTCCTCGCGGCGACGGCGACTCTTCAAGGAACGGGAGCTCCGGTCCACGCACGAGCGAGAGGAGGGCAGGGGGTGGAGCAGCAGCTCACCAGGAACACGTACGCGCAGACGGCGAGGCGCGGGGAAGTCCGAGTCGACGGCGGCGTGCGAAAAAGGGCGGCGGCCGGCGATGAAGACGTCGACGCAATACGGCGGCTCTCGGCATTCCCAGCTTGCACGAATTGACGGGGAGGCAGAGGAGAGGCCGACGGAGAGTCCTGCGTGCTCAGCGAGGCTCAGGGATGGACCAGAGCGACGGCAATCGCGGGGCGGAGCTCCGGCCGGAGTTCGAGAAGATGAGCACGGCGGCGGCAACTCCTCGCGCCTCGGCTCGATTCCGTTGGCAGGGCGGTAGAGGAGCTCACGGCGGAGCGTTTGGCGACCTTCACGCTGCTTGGGGTGGCCGGGAACGGCGGCGATGCGTCGGCGACGGCGGCTCGGTCCGGAGCCGTGAGGAAAGAGACGATGGAGAGAGGAACGGGAGAGGAGACTCGTGGAATGGGGTGAGGAGAGCAGGTGGGCTCGGTCTCCTCTGCAAGTGGAGGCAGAGAGGAAGGGGGGCCCTGGCGCGTGCGACGCGCAGGAGCGCAGCACGGCGTCATGGCGCCAGTGCGCGGGAGGTGAGAGAGAGATGCCAAGTTTGCAAAAAGCCCCCTGGCAACCTTTGTTCCATCACCAATAGGTCCTTCTCCCTTTTTCTTCCTCTTCTCTTTTCTGGAATTTTGTAAAACATTTAATTGAAGCACTTAGGCAACTTCAAACTTTACGAAACTTGGTGGAAATTTCTCATTTGCCACAAAGCACTGCTGGTAAAATTTGCAGGTCATTTGGATAAACTTTTCAGAACAAAGTTGTTTTACTTTCTTTTCTGCCATTTATTCCAAACATTTAATTGAGGTACTTAAACTAGTTCAAAAATTATGGGAAAATTCAGGTAGCCTCCCCATATTAATATGAAGCTCACCTAATTTTTCCAGATTATTTGAAACTCATTTGGTAGGAAACTAAAATAGGAATTGCTCACAGACAATTTTGAGTTTCTCTCCATTTATTTTATTTTACAAATCAGAATAGTTTGCAAAGATTATATTTGGAACTTTTGGAACTTCCTTGACAATATAAGAGGTCAAAGTATTTTTGTTTTGCGAGTTTGAGCACTTCCATTAACTTGGGTTTTGTTATAGCAAGTTTGGCATTTTGTTTTTAAGTGGTGTCAAACCACCACAATTCCCTAGCAACCACACAAATCCCTAGCAACAATTCCCTAGCAACAATATGATGCATGTATGCCATGATGCAAGGAACACAAAAAGTGGAAATTTTATTTGGGTTTTTAGGTTCTCAAACTTCGGGCTGTTACAGGGGGCGTGTTAAGATTCGGTCTAGTACCGTACGTGCTGTATTTGTAAACGTACGTGTACATGTATTATCTGCAACCTGCCGTATATATATCCAGAAGAGGTGGAGGCGTTTTGCCTAACCACGAAACCCTAAACCTGTGTTTTAGCTAATTTCATACGAGAAAATGTCAAACTTTTCTTTTTTGGTCATTCGGTGTGTCGTGGCAAACGACCACAAAATTATAGCGATACCTTGCAAAGCCCAAATCGATAGTGTGTTTCAGCAAAATAACGGTGTCCGATATCAAATTTTCCCTTTAGATAAAGAGCATATATTAATATCGCAAAGATATCAATTACACTCAGCCTCTGCAATAACGCGTTGTCCTAGCGACAACACGGATGCACACAACCCAAAAAAAAGAATTACAAAAAAGAAAAGTCCCACTACAGCAATCTATTCCTTGTAGCAGTAGACCAAACACCACAAAAATATTACCAGAAATACAACTTCTCCAAAAGCGACGCCTCCAAGAAGGGAACAGTGCTATAGTGTCGTCGTCGTCCTGATCAAAGATCATAAGTTTTCACCTCAAAGAAAGTCCACACTCACAAAAACAAGGCCTTCAACAAGGTCATTACCAGGCACAACCAATTAAGGCCAAACCTTGAGTTTTCACCCTGAAATTTTAGACTCTGAACTTCTCCTGTGTTGTCGCCCCACTTGTCGTTGCCACTGCTCCAAGTTACGAATCACCAAGTCAATCCCTCATCGCCATCAAGACTGGAACCACCATTACTAGTATTCAAATATGGGCCTCCATGTCATTCTCCGCACTCTAACTTCACCATGAAACAGAAAGGCATGTTCACGATGGCAACAAATTGCAGAGCTTCGCAACGCTTCCTCTGAAACTAAACGGTCAGAAAAAACATGGCTGCACGCGACCGAATCCCACCCGATCGGCAATCTCCAGCCTTGGTTGCCCAATAGAGCTCGCCGACAGAGCCTTCCTGAACTCGACACTTCCGGCCAGATCAATGATAAGGCAGATCTTCGTCTTTGCACAATAGGAATCTTGGAACCGCCGACTTTATTCGAGCACACCATCAGGCTCCCACGCCGCTGGACGGAGCAGCCAGGGGGAGGTAACCACAGCGCATCCAACCACACTCCATGGCAGTAAGACGGGCAGCCCGGACCTAGGCACAACCGACCGCCGGTGCCGCCGCCAGAGATGCGCTGGACCACCGCGCCGACCTCCTCCCTCACGTGGCTCTAGCATCAAGGCCTCAGCCGCACGGCCGCGCTTCCATGTGCCGCCTCCTGCACTCCGCCGCCACCCTCGGGACGAAACCGCGATACCCTCTCCTCCCCTCCAACAACTGCTGAGAGGGAGCCGGTCCCCACCGTCGGCGACTGGCGACGGCGCCTGCCAAGATCGAGAAGGGGAGGGGCTGGCGGCGGCTCGGAGCACGCATAGCATGATAAAAAGGTGTGCATATAGTTGACGAGCAGTTCATAGCATTGGAGCACGCATCCAAGGTAAAACAGTGACACAATCAGTCATGTATCAGAGAGACAGTGGTACAAGGATGAGATCTACACATTGTAGAACCAACCGTCGTACCATGATCTCTCTGATACACAAACTAGGGTGGATCTGCTCACAAGGATGACAACTCGATGTGCTTCGAACTAATCGATCTGCTAAGAACATGCTCAAAGATCTACGGCACTATCACAGTGAGCAAGAACTACTCGATATGCTAAGAAATACACAGATCTACGAGAATCTACTCAATCTATGAGGTGCTATAGGGTTAGGGTTACTTACCACCAGGGATCGACTGGGAGAGCCGCAGGACATGGCGGAGGACATCTCGCCGCCGAGCACCGCCGAACAGTGGATAAGATATCGCCGTCGAGTACCGCCGACCAGAGGAGCAGATCTAGCCACCGCCGCTCTTCTTTTTCTGCCTTGGACCGAAGGAGTAGGGGGAAATGGTGGCGCGAGTTTTGACGGTCAGCCGGAGGGTGTGAAATAGAGGGCTGGAAAGGGGGGCGGTGAAGGAAAAACTCCCGCCAATTTTTCGCCTGCGCGCGAGCTCGCGCCATCTCCAAGCTCGCACGAGCTCGGCTCCACGTTCCGCTACCCTGCACCATGGTGAACGAGAAAAGGGTGACTGAGGGGAAAACGGCTGAATCGGCCGTTTCCTAGCGTGCCTGGTTGAGCGTGCTTTGAGATTCGTGCGGGCCAACAACGCGGAGCCGGGGCAGCCCACTAAACACTCGTGTTTGCATCCACGGGGTGTGCCCGGCAGTATGCAGGAAACCAAACACGGCCTATGAGGTTGTGGATTGCCACCGGAATCCCATGCTATTAACTCATCCACAGTGAGATATCATTATTGGCCAAGTTATTCAGCATGGGCTGCCTCCTTGTTTGCTCCGCCGGGTCGCTGCCTGCAGTACGGATTGCCCCCCGACTGTTTCCGAGCTACACTCAAGAAAAAATACTGTTTCCGAGCTCGACTGCCAGCCATCGCCACGTCCCCATCTCTTCCCGGCCACCCCGACCCTCGCCAACCCTAATTTACGGCAATTCCATCTCAGATCTAGCAACATGGACGATAGGTCGTGCTGGCGCTGGACCATGATCTAACGAAATCATACGCGCGCTAGCAGCTTATAACGAATCCCGCGCACAGTAGCACACTCGGCGTCGAGACAGAGGGTGATACGAAAAATGGTTCTGAGCCAGAACGAGGGGATCCAGGGCGTGCGGTTCGCGGTGACGGGCGGGCAGGGCTTCGTCGGCGCGCCCTCTCCCTGGAGCTGCTCCGTCGCGGCGCCCAGGAGGTCCGGTGCCTCGACCTGCGCGCCTCCTCCTCCTGGTCTCAGCAGCTTCTCGACGCCGGCGTCCGCGTCTTCCAATGTCCCCTCGCTCGCTCAGCTTACCATGCTTCTGCTGCTTCAGCACAACTAAAAACTCTTTGTTCCGTAGGTGATGTTAGAAAGAAGGATGATGTGGAGAGAGTTTTCTGCGGCGTGGACTGCGTCTTCCACCTCGCTTCATACGGCATGTCAGGGAAAGAAATGGTACATGCAGGACGAGCAGATGAGGTCAACATAATTGGGACATCCAACGTGCTGGATGCTTGCCATGAGCATGGTGTCAGGAGGCTTGTGTATGTTAGCACATATAAAGTGGTGTTCGGGGGAGAGCCAATTATCGATGGTAATGAGAAGCTGCCTTATTTTCCCATCCAGGGTTCGGATTGGCTGACTTTGTGAGAGGCAAAGTCAGGTGACTTTGAGTCACTGACATGTGGGGACTACCTTGTGTCGGGTCCACAAATCAGTGACCCAAAGTCAGCCAAAGTCAGCGAGGAAGAAGTCAGCAAATCTCATCCCTCCAGGACCATGTTGATAATTACGCGCGTAGCAAATCAGTCGCTGAACAATTGGTGCTGAAGAGTAATGGTCGGCAAGCTAAGTAAGTTGATCTTCTTCTTTTTTTTTTGCCACGAGGCATTACTTGACACCAAGCAGGCTGTCGTCTTACTGATTTGATATCTGCCTACAGAAGTAAAAGTACTCGTCTATATACATGTGCAATTCGCCCGGCTGCTATATATGGTCCTGGTGAAGAGTGTCATATTTCAAGGATCCTGTCCCTTGCAAAGTTGGGTTTAGTACTCTTTAAGATTGGGGGTACAAGTGTGAAGACAGATTGGGTCTATGCAGATAATCTTGTTCTTGCACTGATATTGGCAAGCATGGGACTTTTAGATGACATCCCTGGCAGGAAGGGAACTCCTGTAGCTGCCGGTCAAGCATATTTCATATGCGACGGTAATTCTTGTCAACCTGCATGATATCGGCTTATCTCTTATTTTATTACTACTAAATTTGTATACTGTTAGTCAGTTATAGTCAGTTAATCTTTTCCTCTACTTATTTGTGCGACTTTTTTACTGGTAAATTATTTTTGAGGAGAAACTGTAGGGAAGGTCCCGACTCCCGACAATAAGTTATATTTGTAGCAGTTAGCAATAGTACCATTGTTAATAATGTCTATTCTACTTGTAGCACTACACTACACAACTTATAAGCTGACGAATGCCTGAAAGTACTTCACTACTTTTCATTTCAGAACACATTACATAATCCTGAAATTATTTATTTTGCTACATTTCCTTTTTCTGAACTCATGTATTTAAAAGCTCAATGCTTACGAATTTAATCGTGACACTAATTACATGATTTTCTACTCGTTACGAGCTTTACATTAATTAAATGCTTACAAGTTATAACCTTTAACAAGTTTAGTACTCCCTCCGATCCATATTAGTGGGCATAGCTTTGTCTAAATTCATATGTATCTAGTTAAGTATTTAGACTAGATACATGTGTATCTAGACAAATTGTGCCCACTAATATGGATCGGAGGTAGTATTTATAGTTGTTGTATTACTTGAATTTTACACATTGAGCATGGTAATAACTGATTGTACTTCAAAATAAGTATTATGTTGCCTGATTAAGGAAAAATTTACCTTTTTTCCAGGAGCACCTGTTAACACATATGAATTTATCATCAACCCCTTATGTCGAAGTTTGGGCTATACGGTTCCTCGAGTTACACTAGATACCTCGGTTGCCCTTGCAATTTCAAAAATTATTTTGTTCATATTAACACTATTACATCCATGGTTAGATAGTAAATGGATTCCTCAGCCTCCGGTTCTTCCTGCTGAAGTTTACGAGGTAAGTCTATTTGTCATGTTTTAATGAGTTTATGCAGTGCAGTCCCTTAAAGATTTTTTTTTGTATCTATCCTGAATCAGAATTTTCTATACTATCCTGTTGTTAAGTTTTTTCTTGTGAAATGAGACAAACTGTTTTCCTTTTATATTAATGTAGAAGGGGCAATATGGATTTGGCTGAGGCCGAAAGGAAAAAATCCTAGGAAAAGTAAGAGATAATATCCTTACATTTTTCGCCTGCCATAGCCCATTCTCCCCACATTTTTTTTCCGTTGCGCCTTAGGATGGGTTTCCCTGCCTTTCAAACAGCTCGTTGTTCCACACTTTTTCAACCTCTAAGAAACCTTCCTTGTTGGTCCAAAAGGACTCAAATCTGAACCTTTTGCATTTTGTCACTTCGAAGGTCGTGGATTGAAGGAGGGGGCAATGCTCCAAGATTGTCGAAGACATGCCTTTTAAGAAGTAGCCTGAAAAAATGGTGGGCCATTCAGCCGAACCCAACATATGTTGTGTTTGTCAGTTGTTCAAGTGATAGTGGAACCGTTTAAAAGGATATCACTTAGCAAACTCCTCATAAGCAGATCCCAAACTAAAAAAGGGGGAGAAGTTTTCAATGTTAGTCTCCTCATAAGCTTTCCACATATTTGACTTTCCGGAATAAGCAAACTCCTTTGTGTTTCTTGTTCCTTTTTTGCTATGAGTTTAACCTATCGCCTAATTTTTTTTTTTTGCGAATAACCTATCGCCTAATTGATGCATATATTTGCAGTATACTAGTTACAGTTGTTTCAGCGTTACATTGAAAATCGTCATATTCGATGGCATGTCTACCGACATACTTATGCTTGTCTAATATTAGTATCGATGACTGATGAGTGGGAACAAACAAATGATAGTCTTTATGTACGTGGATCCTCATCATATACTAATGCTGGTAGTTCAATTTGACAGGTGGGTGTTACACATTACTTTTCGTATTTGAAAGCTAAAGAAGAGCTTGGCTATGTGCCTACGACGAGTCCTCAGGAAGGCTTGGCCGCAACTATCTCCTATTTCCAAGAAAGGAAGAGGAGAGAACTCGATGGCCCGACCATATTCACCTGGTTGGCAGTGGCAACTTCGTGGCTCGCTGCGTTTTCAGCTGCTTGCCTTCCGCCTGTTGGTCCACTGAAATGGGTGCTTTCCATCCATTTATTCGTCTTCCGCTCGATGTTGGTGCTTCGTATATCCTTGTGGTCGTGTTTGTGTTGCATGTCCTGGAAGGCGTCATTGCCTGGTTCTTGGCGAAAAAGGTTGACCCAAGGAACGCTCGAGGGTGGTTTTGGCAAACCGTGGTCCTGGGGATGCTTTCCCTCCGGTTTCTGCTCAAGAGAGCAATGACCTAAATTTGTGTTGAACTTTAGGAGTACAACTAGTAGGCCCATATTTATTTACACTAGTAGGCTTTGGTTCTGAAGATTTGCATGACTCGTTTTGAAAGTGGTGTATTTGCGGTGTAGGTGGTTGTTAAGAATGTTTTTATTTGTATATTACAAATTGTGGTTCTATGAAAGAGGTTTTGTAAAGAAGCTATATATAGTTAGTAAACATTAATTTATAAGGATTTTATGGAGACAATTTGAATTTATGCCATTTATATACTCCCACCGTCCAAAATAAGTGTCTCAAGTTTGCCCTGAGACACTTATTTTGGACGGAGGGAGTAGGTTCTTTCACTACATAGTGCATCACAGATTCGTGTAGTATGTTTTGACAACATATACTATTCAAGTTTTGATAACGGTTTGATCTGATCGGTTAGGCTGCCTACGTGTAGACTTTGAAATAAGCTTATCTCGCCCCGCCATTTTCGCCCGCTTTAAATAAATCTACATGGCCGAACCGATATACATAGTGATAAGTTAAGTCTCTCACAAAGAAGATCAAAGATGACATAAAAGCACATGATCGAACAGCCACATGCCCCTAGATGACACCACAACCTCCATGTGAAAAACCGCTGGATATCGTTTCAACGCACACGTCAAGATGGTAACTAAGAGAGCCGCATACCGACTCGCTTTGGGCCGAGGAGCGTCAATACCGCCAGCAGAGACGGATGACCGAGAGCAGTGACAACAAAGTCATGTGTAAAAGATAGGAGGCCGCCGCGACCGCCCTACACCAATGCCGAGGGAGCTTCGATACATGACCTGAACTTGTTTGCCAACGACAACGTGAAGCGGCCAAAAGGTACCGGACCCCGGCGACGACGCCACCGTTTACTTTCACAAAGATGATGTCAAGACAATGACAATCGTATGAAGTGTATACAAATACGTGCAATATCTCCCGCTACATTTACCAAAATGAAAAGGGTGAAGCAGGTGCCGGTTGGAGATGACTCAGCGTGTTAGGATTTTGAAAAAAAATTAGGGGGCTACAACACTTTATTTAGAAACAAATAAGTTGGTACAAAATCCAGGAGGCGGCTATGCGAGCCACACATGGCGGCCCTGCACATCAAAAACTGCACTTCTAGAAGCGAGTGTGCTTCTTTATTAGGATTTTGAATGGTACAGAAGAATCCGTTCTGTATGTAGTTTGTTTCAGGCTGCTCACAATGGGGAGTAACTTAAACTAGTGACATGCATATGTTACTACTCTAATTTACTACCTCCATAGTGGGGAGTAACATATGTAGTGTCATGCACAAGTTTATTTATTAGATTGTACACACATCTTGAATTGAAATGTGTGATGTTATGTTAACATATTATGCTAGCACAACAATCTCTCTGCTCATTAGTTACCCGCCACATCAAATTTTTTGCCTACATGGCATTGATGTTACTCCCACGGTGACTAGTCTCAGTGATGGTTCTGTCATGGACAGCATGACGTGCAGGAGCGAAATCTAGCCCAAGACCAATTTGTCGGCATAGAAGCTTTTCGTGTCCATTATAATTACACGGGCCTTTGAAATATGGTATGTGGCCTACAAAATGTACGTAAAAAAGGCGAATTGTGATGGGGGAGATTTTTTTTTTATCCCGAGCTCCAGTGATCCCTTCTGTTTAAAAAAATTCAAAAATCATATTTATAAGTTTTAAAAAATTCTGGAAAAAAATGCGGAGATAGCTAATGATATATCCTAAGCACGTGAGAAATATCAAGTTCAAATACGTTGGAGCTACGCAAAAATGAAAAAAAAATGTTGATGTAAGTATGCATATTTTCGAATGTCTAAGTTTTGTCGTATTTGTTATTTTTTTGTAGCCCAAAATATAATGTATAGCGAACTGAAAATTTACTCGTTCGTAGGAAATATGATTGACTGCATCCCTATTTTTTCTCCGAATTTTTTGAAACTCCTGAATATGATTCTCGAATTGTTTAAATACGAGGGTGCACTTGAGCCCGAGATCAAATAGCACTTTCCGAAATTGTAAGCGTTTCCTATGGGCTTTCTCTATTTATATATGGGCCTAGGCCCAGAAATTGCAGGAGTAAGAATGGGGGGAAAGGCCGATCCAGAACACGTCGGAGGCACGGCAGGCAGGGGACGCCGGATTAGCACCACCGTAAACACGGCCCGAACCGCGTTGCACGACCGAGCAGTAAAGCTAGGACTGTAGTAGCTAGTCCTACGCTACCGCTGCGTACGGGCAGTCGCCGACGCCGTGCCATGGGCAGCAGCACGCGTTGCACTAGCTTTTTACGTAGCCCGCAGGGACACGGCATAGCCTGCAGCTAGCTAGCCTTGCGGTCACCATCATGAATATACGGCCGAGGGCGACGGACAACGGCAGCTTTTTCTGGCGCCGACGCGACGGAGACGGGACGTGCGTACAGAGTTTTGCCTTTCTCATCCCAGCCTCTTCAACGCACGCAGCTGCTGCACTGCGATAGGCTGCGGGCTATTGGAACTAGCTAGGCGGGCAGGGGCTTTTACTTGCGCTCGCTGCATGGGGCTTCTGCACCTCGATCCTCCCAGCTCCCAGCATGGTGATAGACGTCAGACATGAGATGACTTGTGGCACGCAGCGCGACCCGATCGAGGCGACTGGGTTTACCAAGTTTGGGGTCAAGCCCTTCCCTGCCCTGGTCTGCTCTGGTGCGTGCGTGGATGCATCCATCCATCCATGACCCACGACGGACAGGGCCCTATCGCTGCCGGTGCGGTGCTCAGTGCTCAGGGACACGCGCGGCGCAGACGCAGTCTTGAACTGTACTGTACGTACGCGGTACGCCGGCCGGCCCCCCGTGTATGTACATCTTGCTACGGGTCACGTCGAAACTTTTCGAGAACACACGCCACGTCGCGGCAGGAAGCCACCACCGGCTCGGCACGGCAGAAGCGGGGGGGTTTGCCGGACGGCGACCACGCTGCACCGACGCGGGGCCTACGTTCAGGAACACCTGCGCACGCGAAAACAGTGTGCTCCAATCCAAACTTGCCGTGAGCGGCGCGCCAAAGCGAACTACTCACTACTGTGCCTGACTTCCAAGGTCGTCGCCGCTCTCTCTCACTGTCCCTCCTTCCTTACACACGGGGCCTACACATCTGCACACGCCAAAAACAGTGTGTTCCAATCCAATCTATTCCTGGCTCCTCTCCCCACCCCATACGAGGAACAGTGTGGTATGTGTGTCCACGCTTTCAACACGTACTGGAATAGCTAGTATTTTCACAAGTAATCCCTGGGTCACTTCCCTGGGTGAAATTGCTAAAGAAAAACTCTACTAGCAGAGAGAGCAAAGGGCAAAACCCCTGCTAACATCTGCACTAAACTAAACGGCAGTTTGCTGAGGATGTCACGCCACTCCCCGGCAACGGCAAGCAGAACCACTCCACAAACCAACTCACAGAGAGAGACAGAGGAGACATACGAAGGGACAGGTCAACGAGCCATTAATGGAAACCACGAAACTGTAACCACACACCTCCAACACCCATGTGACGCCCACGCCTGCCTCTCTCGAACTATACATCATCACCAGACCTGTGTGGTGTAATCTTTACCTGGATTATATATGAGCAACCAGCGTCAAAGCTAACAAGACTCACTGCGCACACACTAGCCCAAAACCAATATGTTCATCATCCTAGGAGCACGCGTCACACGGCCACCACCAACCAACACGCGCGGTGGTAGTAGCTTCTAGCTAGCTGCCTGCCTGCCTAACGGAATACGTAGCCCGCAGCTAGCCGTGCGGCGGCCATCTTTTTCTCATCCATCCTCTACCTCTAGCCTCGGCTGTTCCTCTCTAGCCTTTTGTTTTCCTCGCTCTTCGACGCACGCTGGCTGCACTGCGAGTCTGCCATAGGCTGCAGCCTATTGGAACTAGTAGGTGTGCAGGGGCTTTTAGCTGCATGGGGCTTCTGATCCTCGATCCTCCAAACTACAGTACCACCATGGTGAAAGCTGTCCTCTCTGCGTCTGCGTGTGCAGGACGGTACGTAGTTCATGCAAGCACATGACGACATCACAAGCTACGGTCTACAGTTTGCTAGTAACCGACCACGTGGTTGTACGTAGTCACGTTCTTAATCTAGGTGCAGGTGGTCCTTTTTGACAATTTTTTTGGGAGGTGATCTTTTTTGACAATACACTGGTTGAAGTGGTCCTTTTTGTCAAAAATTCGTCTAAATTCCTGTCCCACATGGCTTAATTGGACCAATAGTGATCTTAGTATAAAAAATGAACAAATTATTACGTACATGCCAGGCGTGCGTGGATGCATCCATCCGTCCATGACCGGAGGAGGGCCATCGCTGGGGTGCTCTACTGTACGTCGGTCACCTCCAACTTTACGAGCAGACACGGCACGTCGCGGCAGGAAGTCACCACCGTCTTAGCACGCCAAACGCGGGGGGGCGATCGATCTACGGCTTGCCGACGACGCCGCGCCGGCCCTGACGTACGTGCGTGCAGCCAGCAGCGACTGTTGCCGATCGATCGACCTGCCGTCCACAGCGCGCCAAAGCGAACGAACAGTACTCACAACTGTGCGTGCGTTCGAGGTCGTCGCCGCTGTCTCTCTCTCTCTCTGTCCCTTCCTCCTTCCACGTGGGGCCTACACTCAGGATCATCTGCACACTTTAAACTTCCGAACAGCATTTTCAGAAATAACTCTTGCGACGGTTTTCCCTTCAATTTTTTTGGCGGCGTGCCGGACACGTACTCCCGACAAGTGCGGTCCACCCGTAATAGACACGTAACACTGCACCCGTGTTAATAAGATTGTGCAGGAGTCCGTTTCGCCCGGGCGGTCTGCGAAACGACGTGACGGGACGGGACGCGAGGCGACGAGACGGCGGCACGCCTGCAACCAAACGTCGCAATAACGTCGGCGACAGCGTGCGCGGCAAGCCACGTGCCGGGGTCGCGGCATTCCTACACAATGCATTTACGCCGGCGCAGATGCTCGCGCACCGCTCACCTCCTTTCCCGCGCATACAAATCCCCCTCTTGCGGCATCCCCATCTTCCACGCCGCTCACCTCCCTGTCTCCCACATACCCATCTTCCACACCGCTCACTTCCGTCGCAATGGTGAACAACTTTGAGTCGGGCAGCTCAAGTCGAGGCGGGCATACCAACTCCACCGAGGAGGCGTGGGAGTTGGGACCTCTACTGGTACGGGCTTCTCGTCCTGCCGGATTCCCGCCTGCCCAAGGGGTGGAGCACGTCCTTCAACGGCGGGCTTCCCGATCCGGTGACATCGCCCAACGAAGGAGCTGGCTCTCACGGGATTAGCGAGCGTCGCCCGGAGTACGGCAACAACAACTTGAGCCGCTGGCTCCAGCGATTCGAGCGCAAGCACGAGGAGCCGCTCGCCTTCTACGACAATGTTGTCCCGCCGGGGCGCTACAACGTGGTGGGACGGGACCAGCCACACGGTGGCCTCTGCCTTTGGGGCGTCCGCCAGCATGCCGCAACGGGGAACCCTATCCCATTGCGGCCGCTCTCATCGGGCCCGCCACGACACAACGAGATCCAGGCCCACACGCCTCGCCGCGACGACAACCAGGCCCACGCGCTAGGCCGTAGCTGACGACAGTGAAGGAGGAATGGCGGTCACCGCCGCATCGTGAAGAAGGTGGCAGCGACATCGTCATCAGCGAACGGCGCGAGCCACGGCGTTCGAGTGTTCGGCACCGCTCGTCCGTCTCTACCTTCGTCGCCCTAGGACGGAGCCACTGCCGGTGGAGGTTATTGTGGGGACCCCAGACCGGCAGTCTGAGACCTCCAGTATGCATACATTCACGATCCCATGATCAGTCAGTCGTGAACAACATACTTAAGTTGGCATTGCAGATACATCATTCATTACATAACGAATACACGTTTCACCAAACTGGTCACATGACCCAGTCACAAACAACTGCCACGCAGGGCAGAAAACACATACAGCAGCGGAAAAACTTCAAACACAAACGTGGCAAAGCCCAAGTCATGCCTTGACTACCTACAGGCAACTGACTGGGAAGACGCCTAGTTCGCAAAGACGTCGACGAACTCTCAATCTTCCGCATACTCCTCATCCTCGACGTAGGTCTTCTAGTTGAGAATCTGGACATTGGAATATCCAGGGACACAGCCATGAGTACAATTACGTACTCGCAAGACATCCCGAATGAAGCTTATAAAATGCAAGTATGCTTATATGGTGGAATAGGTAGGCTGTACTTAGGGTTCACTACCCATGATGGATGAAAAATTCATCATGGTTGATTAACAATTTTATATCTCTGTTGAAAAAGATACTTCAAAATATTATAGTTTCTCTGGTGGATGTTGCATACCCGAGAGATTTTGACAAAGAAGGTTTTAAGAGAAGAAAGATTTTCTTTGCAGAACTTCTTGTAAAACAACCTCCGGTTTTCCATCATCCGTACCTCCCAGGTACAAAGTTCACCTTTCCAGTACCTCCCAGGTACAATTCTTTTCCCAAAACTTCATTTTGAAAACATCGACACAATGCTAGACGACATTGACCATTCAGCTGTCCATGACCGCGGACGCGGCTATTCGAATAGTTTTGACTCTGCAGAGTTTGTACACTTTCACCACACCATCCGGTACACCTGCCGTGATCACCACGGACTGTTCGTGACAGTATGCGAACATCAGGTAACCAATCATAACTTCCACTATGCCGATGCTAGTATGCGATTACCTCTTCAGTGGGTTTGTTCTCCCCGGCACCGAGTGAGCTAGCCGTATCGATCCGGTTGCCCCTAGACATCACACCGCCATGGCAGGAGACCCACTGTTGCTTGCCGGTGGCACTCGTAGTCCACACTTTGTATGCCCATATCCAGCATTCGGTTCCGGGGACTTTAACCCCTTCTAGCCAATTGAGGTAAAGTCTCACACTAACACAAACAAGCTTCCATTAAGCCCGTGCCCATTTTAAGTAATGTGGTTGTACTGTAGGGCTGTCAGGCACAAGACTAGTCTATGTGTCGTTTTCGAAAAACATTTCCAAAACATCTTCTTCACAATCCTCCCGTGGACAAGGTCCCACCTTTCCCGGGTTTTTCTTTTAAAACCTTTGTTTTTCGAAAACACACTTTTAGGGTGTCCACTTAGGGACTTCAAAATTATTAACTTGTGGTGGTAAATATTCCATATGGTGGCTAAGGGCTTGGTAACACCAAGTTGTAACTAATGGCAATGTAATAATTTATAATAACACTAGTAGTAATGACCATATCAAAAATAGTTTTGTTTTTCCAAGTTTTTGTAAAACTTCAGAAGTAAATCATGCATGATATAATGATAAGTATAGTAGCAAGCATTTGGGAGCTTGCCTTGATACAGGTCAGGGTCTTGTCCCTGAAATAAACAGGCTTGACAATAAACCTCCTCAGCAGCTGCTTCCTCCTCGTGTTCTAACGTCGCAAAAAGAAAGTAACCACCAATCAGTACCAACTAAAGGTACATGCTAACAACAAGCATCACATACAGCAAGCAAACATTATCACACAACAATCAACTACTTTTCAAAATAGAAATCTACCACACACTTCTAGTTGAAAAAGAAACTAATAGAGCTATGCTCTAGTTTTGAGAATCTTATTCTCAAACCAAAATGCAATGGGATCAGTGGGTGTTCCACTATCAACCCAAGGCATCAAGAGGTCATTTAGCCTCTGGTCATTTACAAAAATCACCTAAACACAAGCTAGATAAGAATCTATCCATACTAGTGAGTCACAAATATTTTCTAGAATATAATTCTAGCTAAACATGCTTTGCTAAAACTAAGTAATGTCCAAACAATGGTGACATGCTAACCAACCAGTAGCAACATGACTTGCTACTGATATACAACCAACATATTCTAAAATCATGTCACACAAATGATTTCATACTCAAATAATTCTTAAATCTAGGAAAAATTCTAGGAAAAACATACTAGAGACAATATTTCCTAACAAACATTTGAAACACTAATATTTTTCTAACATGCTGTTTATAAGATCTAACACACTCATAACAGAGAATATCAAACCTACACATGCTAGAAATCACAAAAAGAATACTAACACATATTATAAAACTAAATAAAACTATAAATTATTATTATCAGAAAACATAAAATCTAGTTTTGCTCACCCAATTAAATCTACAGCTCAATAAATCACACCAAGATAGGATTAGGTACTCCTAAACATATACAAGCCAACACAATTGGATTTACTTCAAAAACCATCACCAATTAATTTACAAAAATGATAGAAAAGCTCACTGGACATTTACAAAAACACATGCCATTTTATTTGGGTTGATCTTTTGCAAGCAAGGTCAAGTGCTACTGCTAGGTAACACTTAGGGCTTTCCAAAACAGTTGAGTTTGCATTTTTTTCAATCTTAGAAAGAAATTTATTTAGGTTTTGGTAAAATCCAGTACTTCTACCTCACATTTTATTTCTCCAAAAATAAAGACCAAAAAGAAGATCTGCAAGTTGGGTGTGTTTAAGAACTTGCAGAGGTGCTTCCCAGATTTTTGGTTGGATTTTATTTGGTGTTTTACTATTTTAAAACGATTTAAACTAAGGGACAAAGTTTCTGCCTATTTTAAAAACAAGAAACACTGGAAATAAAAAAAACAGGCGCGTGGGCCGAATCCGCCGAGCCAAGCCCAGCTAAGGCCGAAAGCGGCCCAAGACGGTGCGCGCTGCGCTGCGCGGCGCGGGAACGGCTCGATTTAAAGGGACCCGTCGATCTCGAGATCGACGGCCCTGGATCGTCGTCATCCTCTCTTCTCTCTCTCTCTCTCATGGCGCACGGGAGCGAGCTCGGGCTCGGGATTTTCTCACCTAGGGGCAACGTAGGGCGGTGGCGCGGGTCGGGGACGTTACACAAGCTCGAGGCGGTGCAGGGGTGGCGACAGCAGCGGCAACGGCGCCGCGGCTCAGCTCCGGCGAGCACGAGGTCCGGGAAGGCGTCGAGGACGGCGGCGTCGTTCCTGCAAACAAGAATCCCTCTAACCATGTCAGGGGCGTGTTCTAGGTTCCAGGGGGTGCGGTGGTGCAAAGGAATCGAAGAAAAGGGCAGGGAAACGGCGGCTACCTCCCTGCCGATCTGGTTCGGGTCCGACCGGCGTTCTCCCTCCGCCTCGCTCGCAAAGAGCAAGAGGGAAGGAAATAGTGGGGTGGGGCGAGTGCGGTGGATGTTTGCGAGAGGGTGGCGAAGCGTGCAGCGCTGGGGTGGCTTATAGCCGAGGAAATGATCCTCTCCCCCACTCGGGGTCAACGGCAGGGCGGCGTGGTGTGAGTAGAGCAAGCAAACGTCGGCTCTGGGCTTCCTCTGGGCGTCAACGGGTGTCTACTCAGTCGAGTGGGTGCTGGGCAGGGCAAGGACGCGAAGAAGAGTGAAGAAAGGGGCAGCTCTCTCCCTCACGGTCCACTCCCAGGTCACCTCACGGCCATCTCCTTGTCTCCCCTCCACTGCTCCTAGTTGACCACAACAAAGCCATCCAATGGCATGGGTAAGAAGTGGGGTCATGGGGGAGTAGAAGGGGCAAGGTTGCTCCCTCTGGTTCGCACGAAAACATCACATAAACGTGCTCCCAAAATCTGCCCGTGCTGTGAACAGTAAATTTCAGAGAAAATTCAGTTTTCTGAAAAACTGCTAAGTGTCTGGGCAGTTAGCAGATAGCAAAAGTGGCTGCTTGTTTCACCTAGTAAATCAAGTCCAAATGGAAAAATTTAAATTGGTAAATGATCACCAGGTTTAATACTTCCAAGAAATATTTTTGGTCCATTTTTGAAAAATGTTTAAGGGCAGGGAAACATGCTGGTAAGTGGGCTACTCTCTGTCTGTTTCTGACTTTTCTGTTTTTTTCTGTTTTTCAGTTTTATTCTGTAGCCACATAAACATGCATGTATCTAGGGGTTCCAAAGGTACAAAAGGTGATCCAAGGGCATGGAACCAATGTCCACACACCATAGATCAAGTTAAAACCCAAAAACCCCTAAATTGAATATTTTGGCTTCATAAAATCATAATTTTAAAACATCTACTTGGGTAGGGTTTTAGGAAAAAAAACCCTAATTGAAAATTTTTAGAAAAACCCACTCAAACCACTATGCATTTTTGAAATCTTGGATGCTCCCTTGCTAAATGATGTTGCCAAGTTAAAATCAAATCGATAAAAGGGTTTTGGACAAAAATCTCTCAAGGCACCAAGTTGGAAATTGGAATTAAAACAAGAATTTCTTAAATGGACCTCGAGAGGAAACTAGGATGGTTTTATGAAAAATTCAAATTGGTTTGGTAAGAAATCACTCCTTGCATTGCAAAACACAAAATATTGTTTCTAAAAAAACATCACATGAAATAAAAGTTTTTGTTGGCTCAAAAATTTGGGGTCCTACTACCACTTATACAGAGGCAAAATTTTGGGCTGTGACAGATCTTCCCCCCTTAAAATGAATCTCGTCCCCGAGATTCGTGGGTGGGTACTAGGGAATTCGAGGGTATGGGTTTTGGAGATACAAAATTTTCCTTTATACAAAATATCTGTGCCACCAATAATTGGCTCACAGACACAGTGGGATTGGTTTGCCAAAAATTATATTTGCAAAGGGTTTAGGGAAAACGAGGGGTACTGTTTCGAATAAAAGGATAGAAGAACACGGGGGTGAGCTGCTTACTCACTGACATGGGGGACCGGGGTCCACCTGGCAGTCTCGCCTCTCTTTCTTCTCTTCTTCTTTCTCGCTTTCTCTCCTTCCTCACATGCCTGGTTTCAGTGCGCGGAGCACTCATCGGTGGTGTACTGATGCGCGTGCTGCGATGCAGCGGCCAGCACGGCTTTGGGGCTCAAAGATTCGATGATTTCGCGCAAAGGGCGAGCACTGCTCGTGATTTCTTCACTTTCCCGCGCAAGACGGTGACGAGGGGCGGCACTCGAGCTTGGCTATAAATCGGAAACCTACTAGGCTTTCTCTCCTCACATCCACCATGAGCTTCATTAACGCCTTCTTCAGAGCCTACTACGAGATGCTGGAGAGAGCGGGCTTCATTGAGCATGTCCTCATCGTCGTGTTCTTCGGGATCTCGTTGTCGGTGGTGACCGCTCTGCTGTATGCGGCGTTGGTCATTTTGATCCTTAGCTTATGCAGGTGGTGGTCTGACGCTGGTGGAGATGCTGCGGCAGTAGAGCTAGCTGCGCCGGAGGGGCTTGTTGCAGAGGAGGAGCAAGCTGCAGTGGAGGTGCAAGCTGCACCGCCGGTGGCTGAGGTGGCGGTTCTTCCGGCTGGAGGTGAGCAGGCTGCTCGAGCTGTCCGTCGTCGTCGTGGGGCTCGTGACACTGCTTCGGGTGAAGCAGGCTCGTCTTCAGGCAGTGCCGTGGAGCGTGTGAGCGAGTAGGAATTTTCTGGAGTGTTTTGCATATGTACTGGGTTGTTGCAGTGTTCTTCGTTAGGGCCGAGTTTGTATCCTTTGTTTCCTGAAGTTTCTCTTCTGTAGTGACCTCCGGGTTGTATCAATCTTGCCTTCGCTGACGAGCTGGAGCAAGATTTGTATCGTTGAATCCTTCTTGGCTACCCTAACTCTGGTCTTGCAGCATTCACAGATTTGTAGAGGTACGAGCGTTTCAGAGAGGGAAACGGGCTACTGAGAAAATATCTCGCCAGAATTTAGCTGTGCGTGAGGCACATGGTTGATCCCAAAAGGGGAATCAATCTACACACGAGTTTTCCACAAACAACACAAATAACAAAGAACAGACAACACACCTTAAGACTTGTTTCCAAATCAACACCAATAACAAGAGGATCAAAGCACCAAATTTTAACAGAGGCTGATTCGACATCAACCCAACAGCTTACAACAACAAACACAACACCAACAACAAACAAGCAAACAACGTGCCGCTTCTACTAACCCACGAGCGCAGATCAAGCTAACAAAGCACGGGATCTACTCCGCTTGAGGGCCCTGGGTAGATGGTGGAGTACGGCCAAGACGAAGAGTGGTGTCCACCTCTCCATCTTCCGCGGGGTGGGGATCTACAGGCACACCTTCGAGGACTACACCTTGCTCTTGGGGTTGCTGCTGAACTCGGGCTACTGCACCTCGTGCTTCGATGAACTGGTGGACTGGGGTCACTGCTTCTGCTGGGATGGCCTGGAGGCTGGTACCTGACGCAGGGTTCCTTGACTCCTTCAGCTGTAGACTGACTTGGATCAGGGTGCGCCGAGTGGTCACGAGTTCTTCCAGCAGGGAATCACAGAGTGCCGACATTGCAGCTCCGTAGGCGACGCTGCTAATGATGGCGGGATCGACTTCTTTGTCGGTGGAGGTCTGGATCAGCTCTGCACCAGGCTGGGGCCTGGCTGGGAAAAAGCGGAACGCTCGACTTTGCGACACCACCGGCTCTGAGTGCCGGAGACGAGCGAGAGCTTCCCAGGCTGCTTTCTGGATGGTTTGATCAGAGTAGGCATGTTCCTACCGCGGATCACTTGGGGCTGCTTCGGGCCTGAGGGTATGGACTGAGGTATACATCTGCTCGAAAATCACCCCCAGGAAATGGGGTTGAACTTTTGAACACGACATAACGAGGGGGAATGTGGCAACCGAGAAGATCACAGACTCTCCTGAGGACCAGTGGAAAGCCGAGGTGCCCATCGGCCATGGTTTCTAGGAGGAAGGTGGGCAGCGCTGGCGATTCACTCGGGGCTTTGGAACTGGAGCAAGCCATGAGGGCAAGGTTTCTCAGCGGGATTCTACTTCAATGGCGAGGGTGGGGATGAATGGCAGATAGAACGGGTCTCATATAGGCTGGGATGTGTCGGTCGCTTCTTAAGGAAGATCCCGGCGAGTCTCTCTCACGCAGGGGGACAAGTCCTACTGCACCTTACGGCGGACCGACGCCTAGCCATGCCGGTTAGGCGGAGATGGGTCAAATCCATCGGGCTCTCCGTAGGGGAACATCAACTGGCAAATTTGAATGGAGATGAGGTGACAGAAGAAAACTTTTGGGAAAATCCTTAACTGAGAGGGGTAAAGTTTAGAATAGTTTAAAAAGATGAGAGGAGAGTAAGCTATACTTAGGCTTCCTCAGATAAAAATATTTTAGGTAATAATTTAGTGATACCAAAAATAGTTTTCTTTCCTATCTGGCGTCCATGCTAACTAAGGTCTCCTAAAGTCAGGATGGCTCTGATACCAACTCTGTGGGGACCCCAGACCGGCAGTCTGAGACCTCCAGTATGCATACATTCACGATCCCATGATCAGTCAGTCGTGAACAACATACTTAAGTTGGCATTGCAGATACATCATTCATTACATAACGAATACACGTTTCACAAACTGGTCACATGACCCAGTCACAAACAACTGCCACGCAGGGCAGAAAACACATACAGCAGCGGAAAAACTTCAAACACAAACGTGGCAAAGCCCAAGTCATGCCTTGACTACCTACAGGCAACTGACTGGGAAGACGGCCTAGTTCGCAAAGACGTCGACGAACTCTCAATCTTCCGCATACTCCTCATCTCGACGTAGGTCTTCTAGTTGAGAATCTGGACATTGGAATATCCAGGGACACAGCCATGAGTACAATTACGTACTCGCAAGACATCCCGAATGAAGCTTATAAAATGCAAGTATGCTTATATGGTGGAATAGGTAGGCTGTACTTAGGGTTCACTACCCATGATGGATGAAAAATTCATCATGGTTGATTAACAATTTTATATCTCTGTTGAAAAAGATACTTCAAAATATATAGTTTCTCTGGTGGATGTTGCATACCCGAGAGATTTTGACAAAGAAGGTTTTAAGAGAAGAAAGATTTTCTTTGCAGAACTTCTTGTAAAACAACCTCGGTTTTCCATCATCCGTACCTCCCAGGTACAAAGTTCACCTTTCCAGTACCTCCCAGGTACAATTTCTTTTCCAAAACTTCATTTTGAAAACATCGACACAATGCTAGACGACATTGACCATTCAGCTGTCCATGACCGCGGACGCGGCTATTCGAATAGTTTTGACTCTGCAGAGTTTGTACACTTTCACCACACCATCCGGTACACCTGCCGTGATCACCACGGACTGTTCGTGACAGTATGCGAACATCAGGTAACCAATCATAACTTCCACTATGCCGATGCTAGTATGCGATTACCTCTTCAGTGGGTTTGTTCTCCCCGGCACCGAGTGAGCTAGCCGTATCGATCCGGTTGCCCTAGACATCACACCGCCATGGCAGGAGACCCACTGTTGCTTGCCGGTGGCACTCGTAGTCCACACTTTGTATGCCCATATCCAGCATTCGGTTCCGGGGACTTTAACCCCTTCTAGCCAATTGAGGTAAAGTCTCACACTAACACAAACAAGCTTCCATTAAGCCCGTGCCCATTTTAAGTAATGTGGTTGTACTGTAGGGCTGTCAGGCACAAGACTAGTCTATGTGTCGTTTTCGAAAAACATTTCCAAAACATCTTCTTCACAATCCTCCCGTGGACAAGGTCCCACCTTTCCCGGGTTTTCTTTTAAAACCTTTGTTTTTCGAAAACACACTTTTAGGGGTGTCCACTTAGGGACTTCAAAATTATTAACTTGTGGTGGTAAATATTCCATATGGTGGCTAAGGGCTTGGTAACACCAAGTTGTAACTAATGGCAATGTAATAATTTATAATAACACTAGTAGTAATGACCATATCAAAAATAGTTTTGTTTTTCCAAGTTTTTGTAAAACTTCAGAAGTAAATCATGCATGATATAATGATAAGTATAGTAGCAAGCATTTGGGAGCTTGCCTTGATACAGGTCAGGGTCTTGTCCCTGAAATAAACAGGCTTGACAATAAACCTCCTCAGCAGCTGCTTCCTCCTCGTGTTCTAACGTCGCAAAAAGAAAGTAACCACCAATCAGTACCAACTAAAGGTACATGCTAACAACAAGCATCACATACAGCAAGCAAACATTATCACACAACAATCAACTACTTTTCAAAATAGAAATCTACCACACACTTCTAGTTGAAAAAGAAACTAATAGAGCTATGCTCTAGTTTTGAGAATCTTATTCTCAAACCAAAATGCAATGGGATCAGTGGGTGTTCCACTATCAACCCAAGGCATCAAGAGGTCATTTAGCCTCTGGTCATTTACAAAAATCACCTAAACACAAGCTAGATAAGAATCTATCCATACTAGTGAGTCACAAATATTTTCTAGAATATAATTCTAGCTAAACATGCTTTGCTAAAACTAAGTAATGTCCAAACAATGGTGACATGCTAACCAACCAGTAGCAACATGACTTGCTACTGATATACAACCAACATATTCTAAAATCATGTCACACAAATGATTTCATACTCAAATAATTCTTAAATCTAGGAAAAATTCTAGGAAAAACATACTAGAGACAATATTTCCTAACAAACATTTGAAACACTAATATTTTTCTAACATGCTGTTTATAAGATCTAACACACTCATAACAGAGAATATCAAACCTACACATGCTAGAAATCACAAAAAGAATACTAACACATATTATAAAACTAAATAAAACTATAAATTATTATTATCAGAAAAGCATAAAATCTAGTTTTGCTCACCCAATTAAATCTACAGCTCAATAAATCACACCAAGATAGGATTAGGTACTCCTAAACATATACAAGCCAACACAATTGGATTTACTTCAAAAACCATCACCAATTAATTTACAAAAATGATAGAAAAGCTCACTGGACATTTACAAAAACACATGCCATTTTATTTGGGTTGATCTTTTGCAAGCAAGGTCAAGTGCTACTGCTAGGTAACACTTAGGGCTTTCCAAAACAGTTGAGTTTGCATTTTTTTCAATCTTAGAAAGAAATTTATTTAGGTTTTGGTAAAATCCAGTACTTCTACCTCACATTTTATTTCTCCAAAAATAAAGACCAAAAAGAAGATCTGCAAGTTGGGTGTGTTTAAGAACTTGCAGAGGTGCTTCCCAGATTTTTGGTTGGATTTTATTTGGTGTTTTACTATTTTAAAACGATTTAAACTAAGGGACAAAGTTTCTGCCTATTTTAAAAACAAGAAACACTGGAAATAAAAAAAAACAGGCGCGTGGGCCGAATCCGCCGAGCCAAGCCCAGCTAAGGCCGAAAGCGGCCCAAGACGGTGCGCGCTGCGCTGCGCGGCGCGGGAACGGCTCGATTTAAAGGGACCCGTCGATCTCGAGATCGACGGCCCTGGATCGTCGTCATCCTCTCTTCTCTCTCTCTCTCATGGCGCACGGGAGCGAGCTCGGGCTCGGGATTTTCTCACCTAGGGGCAACGTAGGGCGGTGGCGCGGGTCGGGGACGTTACACAAGCTCGAGGCGGTGCAGGGGTGGCGACAGCAGCGGCAACGGCGCCGCGGCTCAGCTCCGGCGAGCACGAGGTCCGGGAAGGCGTCGAGGACGGCGGCGTCGTTCCTGCAAACAAGAATCCCTCTAACCATGTCAGGGGCGTGTTCTAGGTTCCAGGGGGTGCGGTGGTGCAAAGGAATCGAAGAAAAGGGCAGGGAAACGGCGGCTACCTCCCTGCCGATCTGGTTCGGGTCCGACCGGCGTTCTCCCTCCGCCTCGCTCGCAAAGAGCAAGAGGGAAGGAAATAGTGGGGTGGGGCGAGTGCGGTGGATGTTTGCGAGAGGGTGGCGAAGCGTGCAGCGCTGGGGTGGCTTATAGCCGAGGAAATGATCCTCTCCCCCACTCGGGGTCAACGGCAGGGCGGCGTGGTGTGAGTAGAGCAAGCAAACGTCGGCTCTGGGCTTCCTCTGGGCGTCAACGGGTGTCTACTCAGTCGAGTGGGTGCTGGGCAGGGCAAGGACGCGAAGAAGAGTGAAGAAAGGGGCAGCTCTCTCCCTCACGGTCCACTCCCAGGTCACCTCACGGCCATCTCCTTGTCTCCCCTCCACTGCTCCTAGTTGACCACAACAAAGCCATCCAATGGCATGGGTAAGAAGTGGGGTCATGGGGGAGTAGAAGGGGCAAGGTTGCTCCCTCTGGTTCGCACGAAAACATCACATAAACGTGCTCCCAAAATCTGCCCGTGCTGTGAACAGTAAATTTCAGAGAAAATTCAGTTTTCTGAAAAACTGCTAAGTGTCTGGGCAGTTAGCAGATAGCAAAAGTGGCTGCTTGTTTCACCTAGTAAATCAAGTCCAAATGGAAAAATTTAAATTGGTAAATGATCACCAGGTTTAATACTTCCAAGAAATATTTTTGGTCCATTTTTGAAAAATGTTTAAGGGCAGGGAAACATGCTGGTAAGTGGGCTACTCTCTGTCTGTTTCTGACTTTTCTGTTTTTTTCTGTTTTTCAGTTTTATTCTGTAGCCACATAAACATGCATGTATCTAGGGGTTCCAAAGGTACAAAAGGTGATCCAAGGGCATGGAACCAATGTCCACACACCATAGATCAAGTTAAAACCCAAAAACCCCTAAATTGAATATTTTGGCTTCATAAAATCATAATTTTAAAACATCTACTTGGGTAGGGTTTTAGGAAAAAAAAACCCTAATTGAAAATTTTTAGAAAAACCCACTCAAACCACTATGCATTTTTTGAAATCTTGGATGCTCCCTTGCTAAATGATGTTGCCAAGTTAAAATCAAATCGATAAAAGGGTTTTTGGACAAAAATCTCTCAAGGCACCAAGTTGGAAATTGGAATTAAAACAAGAATTTCTTAAATGGACCTCGAGAGGAAACTAGGATGGTTTTATGAAAAATTCAAATTGGTTTGGTAAGAAATCACTCCTTGCATTGCAAAACACAAAATATTGTTTCTAAAAAAACATCACATGAAATAAAAGTTTTTGTTGGCTCAAAAATTTGGGGTCCTACTACCACTTATACAGAGGCAAAATTTTGGGCTGTGACAGTTATCCCGACGGGCCACCATTGAGCGTGACTCGCCATGCCTCATGGCAACCCTAGCGATCTCTGCGCAGATGGCGGGCTCCTCCTCCGGCGGCGGCTCCACCAACCGTTCGCCGCATCAAGGCGACGCCTCCAGCAGCCGTGCCTGCTCCTCCTCTACCGTAGTGGTCCTTGACGCCACAGCGCGGTGGGACGAGAAGGAGTAGGCTAGTTGCACCGTTACTCATATTTCATTCAAACTCTTTTTAATATATAACAAATGTGAATAAAGTTTGAAACCTTTTAAATTTCTTTATTTTCGTCTCTTGTTTCTTGCAGGGCACCGCAGTGGGGTGCACCTCTCCAAACTAACCGGCAATTCGCTGAGGATGTCACGCCACTCCCCGGCAAGCAGAACCACTGCACAAACCAACTCACAGAGACAGAGGAGACATACGCAAGGGACAGGTCAACGAGCCATTAATGGAAATCCCAAAGCTGTTAGACTAGTCATAGTGAGGAGTAACATTGATTGGTAACATACTTATGTTACTATCTATTGTTACTATCTCTATAGTGGATAGTAACTTATTTGTGGTGTCATGCATGATAGCATTTATTAGGTTGTAGACTCATTTTGCCTTGGGTGTGTGATGTTCCGGTAACTAGCTATGTTACTCCAACCTCCTCTCTCCTCATTAATTACTTGTCACATCATCTTTTTTGCCTATGTGGCATTGAAGTTATTAGCAATGTTCCTCCTACTATGACTAGTCTTACCAGACAGCTACAACACCCATGTGATGCCTGTCTCGAATGATACTCGGTGTAACTTAAACCAACCAATCACTAGATTAGTCAGTAACCAGTGTCAAAGCTTCGACGACTCACTGCACGTACAAGTGTAGCCTCGATGATTAGATTAAGTGGTTAGATTAAACGTCGGTTCAGATAAGTGTAGCCTCGATTGATTAGATAATTAAGCAGCCCATACAAAAACTGAAATACATAGTATGGAATAATCTAGATGACATTAGTTCTTTACTACTGTAGTAATACTCGACACTAGGGGCCGTCTGATTGTACAACGGCACTGGAAGCTGCTAATGCTAAGTCAATGCATGCATGCGATTCTAGCTTAGGAGGAGTAAGTATGCCGGATCCGCGCCGCCCGAGCTCCTCAACCGCACCCGGCAAGAAATCGGCCGCTCCGACGGCTCAGAGTGTGCGCGCTTGCTCCCGGTACTCGGACCTAGCCGAATCAGCGCCTCCCGGAGCCAACTGGCCGTGCGCCCGAGCTCGGCGCCAGATCCATGGCGGCGGCGGCCACCGCGACCGTGCGGACGGGAAACGGCACCCCCGGGCCCGAAACAAGGTGGAATCGAAGCGGCCGGAGGCGGCGGTCATTTTCTGCGGTGGGGAGGGAACGGGGGGCGGCAAGAGGCGTTGGAGCGTGGCGGCGGAGAGATGAGGGGAAAGAGGAAGGAGCGCGAGCTGAAACTTCCGCGCGGGAAGGTTCGCGCCACGAGTTCGGGGTCCGAGAAAATCAGCTTCCGAAACTGAACAGATTGGGGTCGGGCGGGTGTATATCCTGTTTCCCGGATAAATTTTAGTGATACGGTACTGGATAGTGTATCTGTTCTGTCCGAAATTTTGCCCCCGACCCGAAAAAAAACAGTTATTTTCCGGGTCGGGGGCTTATCCGGTATCTGCTAGATATGCTCTTAGTAGTTGCGAAAGAGGGAGTGATATGAAGCTCTAGAGGTAACCTCATGTTGGAGCGATTTGCGGCCATGTTGAGCGACATGTCTCTATCGTAGGTGGGGGACTAGCTTATGGAAAAGCGAGAAATCAAACTTCTCGGTTAAATTCAAAATATATTTCTACCAACTATTATTCTACAAGCCTAATGGATGGGCGCGGCAACGCGCGCCTAAATGATCTAGTTTGTAGAAAGGAACAAGGGGCATCTCCCATGTTGTGCTCTCGTAAACGGGACGGCCCAGCAGGCTCTCTGCATATTCGGTTTTGCTGGTTTGGGGACATTCTAGAATCCAGAATCTTCTGCATGGGTTTTCTGGTTCATCGATTGTTTCATGTTTTCGGCGGTTTTCTCTTTCTGTCCCCTATTTGTTTTTTTTTTTGTCATGTTTTATGATTTGAAAAAAAATGAGTTGCAAGCGCGGCGCATGAAGGAAGGGCGCGGGCGAAGCGCATTGCACTCCGCGCAGTTCGTCTCCCGCCGAATCGGAGCTCCCGAAACAAGGCGGTAAGTTCAATTAATTTTGGATCGGCCTATTTAATCTGATTATCTCTTGAATAAGTAGTCCTTAGTTTAGTGTACGTAGGTAAAATAAGATGTACGATAATGTATGATAATTAGGAAGTCTTGATATTTCTTCGCGGAGTCCCTTCTTCAATCTTAAATTTAAAAAAAAAGGAATTCCCCTTACACTGTGTTTGGATGTTGGAATTGGACCCTGGAATTAGGAATCTGGAATTGGGCTGTGGTTTCCGCCGTTTGGACTGGTCAGTGAATTGGGCCGTGGAAACTCGCAGCAATTCCCCGCGCACCCCGCGCAAGTGACCGCTCGGGGCAAATCTTTCCGAGGCTGGAGGCTGGGAATCGCACGGAAACGGAGCGAGGCGAGCGAGCACCCGTCCTCGCGAAACAGATAAGGCGACCTCGCGAGCTCCTCCTTCGCTCACGAAACGGCGGCGCCGGCGCCGGCGGCCAGGTAACTCCCTCTCCCCTCCCTCTCCTTCGAGCGCCGCCCTGCTCTATCCCTCCTTCTCCTGGTCCGTTCCCTGCTCGGTGGCGCCGCCCTCTCTGCTCCGCGCCGCGCTCGGAAACCCTAGATGGGGCCGGCGGCGGGATGTGGCCGACGGCGGGATGGTCACGGCGGCGGGATGTCCGCGCCCTCCTCTGTCTCTCTGAGCCGCGCCTTCGTCTCTCCCTCTCTACTCTCTCCCTCCGACGGACAGCTCTCTCCTCAGATTTTACTAATTCTTGTTTGTTGAAAACTGTAGATTGCTGCCAAGTTCTTGTCCTAGCAGCTGACTGAAGGTATGACACATCTCTGCCCCTAGGTTGAACTCGTAGCTGACTCGAATTTGTGATATGTTTATGTGTTATTGCAAATATAGTGTGCAAATTAGGGACTGTCATATGAATGTGTGACCATGAATTTGTGCTATACAATGTTTATGATATTTTGTGCTATATGAATGTGAATGTGTGACCATGTGAATTTGTGCTATTTGTTGTTCAAGAATTAATGTCTACTTGTGTTATTATTTGTGACTTGATTTCAAATTTTTTATCTCATTATGTGTGCAATTTAATATATCAACATTCAAATATACATATATACACATACAATTGTTTTTTATACTTTTACCAAGTTTTATATTGTCCAAATTCAACAAAACATCCAATTCTAGGATTCATACATCCAAACAGGATTTGGAATTGTTTGCTATCCTTAGATTCCAGGCATAAATTACATTCACATCCAAACAGGGGAATTGGAATTGAAGACCATTTCCTTTCCATCTGGGAAATGGAATTGCCAGCCCAATTCAATTCCTAGGAAATTTTCCAACATCCAAACACAGTGTTAGGGACCTTATCTTCGGATACCAAGATTTAATCTTAGCCTCGTCGTTTTCAATTTTCAAATTGAATCAATATCCCTATTGGTAACCATTTGGGCCACTTCCCCCCAAAACAAACCCTAGTTTGAGGATAGAACAATGGTATGGATTCTCAAAACCCAGTATCAGCAGGCCTAGTTACTCCCTTCCCCGAACTTATGCGGAGTACGAATTTATCGAGTTCGATCAGTACTATAAACCTAAGTATTTTTTTGATCAGATTGGATTTGCAGTCCCCTGCCTTACCGCTTGGCCATGCCGCCAAGAAAATCCGAGCGAAAATCGAGAAAAGAGTAAGTATTCATCCACGTTTTCTTACGAAAACCCCTTTTATTTTTAATATAATTCTACTTACTTTTTTCCAATCTTAAAAAAAATTATTCCTTCTTTTTTTGATCATGTTTCTATTATTCTTTTCGATAGATTCTATCTTAAACATACATTGTCACCACAATAAAACTCTCTGTTTCTTTTTTATTGAGATTAAAAAGGAGAAAAAGTGGATTTCTAGTCAAATTCAGAACAAATTGGAAGCATTAACTAGAATTCTATCTTTTTTTTAGTCCAGAAGTGAACTACGCCTTTCCCATGGGCCTTTGCTATCTCTATATGGGCTTGGGCCACCAATTTGCAGGAAGAATGGGTAAACGCTCGTTCTTGGGTGCTAGCCTGGTGTAGAAGTAGAAAGCGTCGGAGACAGACGCCGGGTTAGCTTGGAAGGGATCGAACCGCGTTGCACGACCGACGAGTTACTACCACGCGAACGTGCAACATGTATAGCCTGGTGTAGCTGCGAACGTGCACTCGGAGGCAGCACGCGTTGCACAGCCACCACCACGCTAGCCATTTCCTCGCTCTCTTCAACGCACGCGGCTGCAATGCCATAGGCTGCATGCATGGGGCTTCTGCTCCTCGATCCTCCAAACTCCCACCATGGTGAAAGATATCTCCCTCCGTTCCCAAATATAAAAATGTTTAAATGTTTTAGGTTTTGCGACCCGATCGAGGCAAACAAGTTTACCAAGTTTGGGGTCAAGCCCTGGTCTGCTCTGCGCGAAGGCTGCACATCCAAGTTTGGGGTCAAGCATACCGTCTCAACCTTCATACCGTGCGTGGATGCATCCATCCATCCATCACTGGAGAAGCGCCAGGGCCCTATCGCTGCCGGTGGCGTGCGGATGCGTCCCAACCTTCAAGGTGCTCAGGCCTCAGGCTCAGGGACACGCGCGGCGCAGACGCAGTCCTGTACTGTACTGTACTGTACGCGGTACGCTGGCCTCGTGTACATCTGCTACGGGTCACGTCGAACCTTTTCGAGAACGCACGCCACGTCGTGGCAGGAAGCCACCGCCGGCGAAAGCGGGGGGACGAGATATCGATCTTCGGCATTGCATGCATGCCGGCCGGACGCCGGCGACCACGCCGGCCAAGGACGGGCACGGCGACAAGCAGCAATGCGGTGCAGACAACGCCTACTGTTGCCGATCCACTTGCCGTGCGCACCGCGCGAAAGCGAACCAAAAGCACTGTGCCTGCGTTCGAAGGTCGTCGCCGCTCTCTCTCTCTGTGTCCCTCCTTCCTTGCACGCGCGAAAACAGTGTATTTCAATCCAATCTATTCCTGGCTCCTCTGGCCCACCCCATACGAGGAACAGTGTGTTATGTTTGTCACGCACTTTCAACTCTGTAACAGTATTTTCCGTAATTCCTGGGTCACTTCCCTGCGTGAAATTGTCAAAAAAAAAAGTTCTATCTAGCATAAAAACAAGAGAGCCAAGTGAGGTGAGCAAACAGGACCTGCCCTGAACTTTTGGTAACCGCCAAGTGAGGTGAGCAAACAGGGGAAAACCCTGCACTGAACTTTTGGTTCTGCGCTAAACTAGCCGGCCATCTGCTGAGTATGTCACGCCACTCCCCGGCAACGGCAAGAAAAACCACTCCACAAACCAACTCCCACGCCCAGGCCACATCCATATTTTCAGACAAGTCCAGAGAGAGACAGAGGAGACATACGCAAGGGACACGTCAACGAGCCGTTAATGGAAACCACAAACCTGTAAGAGCATCTCCACCGTCACGCCCAACTCTGCTCCCAATAGACGTTTTGGACGCGCCGGCAGCAAAAATTGACCCAGCGGCGCGCCCAATACCAAAAAAGTTGCCGGCAAGTCCCAATAGAGTGTCCGGCAACCCCGCTTCATGCCCAAATTCTAGGGACGCAACGGACGCGCCGGCAACCGCGGCAACGCGCGGCTCGGCCGAACCTGACGGACGGGCCCGACGCGTCAGCGACCCAACCGTCCGGTCAACGTTAATTACTGCGGCCCAACCGTTTCCTGACGCGCAGTGACGCGTCGCGCCTCGTCTTCCCCGACGTGCATCGCCGGAGTTACGTCGCCTCGGGAACCGACAGCGGCGTTAATGGCTCCTTCTCGCGCCGCGTTCGCGCGCTTTTCCTCTCTCCCGTCGTCCTATAAGGACCACGCCGCTAACCTCAACCGCCGCACTCTCTCCCTCATTCACCGCCGCGCTCTTCTCCTCTGCCCGTCTTCTCCACTCCCCCATCGACCATGGCGCACAACGGGCAAGCATCCGGTAGCGGCGGCGTGAAGACCTGCCTCCGGAAGGAGGAGGCGGCGTTCTTCCACCGCCACCACATCCCCGTGCCGCCGGGGATGCGCCTCCCCAGCGGCAGCGTGTGGCAGTTGAGCGCGCTCGGCTACGCCGTGCCGCCGCTGCCGACGGGGAGCGCTTCCGCGACCTCGTCCGCCTGCGCCGCCGGTAGCTGACAGCGGAGCAGCGGGCCGATCCGGACTACGCCGTCGACAACCCCAACTGGCAACCAATGCTGACGGCGGAGCGCGCCGCCGCCGTCGACGACCACGAGGGGACGGTGCGGCCCTACCAGAACAACGCCGCGTGGAGGCGGCGCTGGTGGGAGGGCCGCGACTTCTACGCCGTCATGCAGGAGCACGGCTGGGACGCATGTCACATCCCAAATTTTGGAACTAAGAAAAACTTAGTTTTACAAGACCCAAAATTCAGAGCCAACAAAAACTTTTCGAAATATTTCACTAATGATTGTGTTTTCCTTCCTATTGCTCTGTTTGACCTTGTGTGACTTGTTGTTTAAGTTGTTTGACTAGTAATTATTAACCTAAGAACCTAACCTAAGTAAAAATATATTAAACTTTGGTGATCATGTCATGACAAGAAAAATAATTCCATATATTTTTTGCCACTCTTATTTTAGTCAAAAACCGTTTCAATGGTACTTGGTTTAGCAACCACCAAAATACCCACTCTAGAGAAAGTAAAAGTATTTCCAAAATTATGTGCTCCCAAAAATATGGAGATCTATATGCTATCTCCTATGGTCTCAAGGGGGGAGTAATGTCAGGTACTAGTAGTGATATGGAATAGTAGTATGTTGGTAACTGTGAGGGCATAGTAGGTATTTCATATATGAGGGCATCTTGTAGTGCCTAGCTCTATATAAGTGAAAGAGCATACTTGCTCTAAACTCTATTTTGGGTGTCTAATGACAACACATCATCTGATCTAATGTGTGCTTGACAGTTGCAGATAAGTATCGTCGAAACTTTGTGTCAAGTTGGAGCTAGTGGCCCTGGAAATCAGCTCAGTAGAGCTTTTATGTGTCTGGCGGTAGTACCGCTGTCGCAGCGGTAGTACCGCTCCACCTGGAGCGGGACTCCTGCAGCACAGCTGGTACTTCTCCTGGCGGTGGTACCGTGTGGTACCGCTGGCTTCAGCCAGCGGTACTACCGCTGGTGGTACCGCCAGGGGTACCGCTAGGCCAAATTTGCTCTCTGGACTCGCTACGGTACCCGGCGGTAGTCGCCTCGTACTACCGCTGGTTTCCTTCTGTTTTATTCGAAGGATCCCAGCGGTACTACCGGCAGCGCCGCGGTAGTACCGCCATACCTGGCAGCTACGGTACCTCTGCGAGGTACCGCCGCAGCTGGGTCGTGCAGTACACTGGGTACCGCAGGGAGACCAGCAGCGGTAGTACCGCTGTCCCAGCGGTAGTACCGCTGTGCAGTTTTTCTGCACATAACGGTTGGATTTTCAGGGACCCTATTTAAGGACTGCTTCTTCTCCAAGAAGCTAGCTCGCCCGATTCGAAATACACCATTGTTGCAAGCTCAAGAATCATTGTATCTCCCAATCCCTCCACCCAAACTCACTCATACTTGGAGGATTGAAGGAGAAGGCCCGGATCTACATCTTCACCAAGCGGTTCTTCATTTCCCCCTCATTCACTTGAGGGATTTGAGCCTAGGGTTTCCACTAGGAAAACCTAGGCATCTTGTTGTACTTACTTGCTTGCTACTTTTGTGTAGTGAAGCTGTGGTGCTTGGGAGCTCCCAATCCTTTTGTGGGTTGTGCTCCAAGCTTGTTGTAAGGGCTCCGGATTCCGCCTTGAAGGTCTCCGATAGTGGAAGGTGGACCGAGCTTTTGTGCGAGGTTCATCGGAGAATAGGGTGAGGCCATTTGTGGCGTCTTGAGTTTGAAACTCACACCCCTCCAACGAGACGTACTCCCCTAAAAAGGAGGAACTCGGGAATACATCCTTGTCTCCGCGTGCTTCCCGATCGGTTACTCCTTTCTTGTTATTTACTACTTGTATCTTATCTTGTTTAGACTTAACTTGTCATATAGGTAAATTCATCTTAGTTGCATATCTAGAGAATTTACCTTTGTGTCAAGCCTTAATCGAAAAAGAATTAAAAATTGGAGTAGCACCTATTCACCCCCCCCCCTCTAGGTGGCCATACGATCCTTTCAATTGGTATCAGAGCCTCGGCTCTTTATTCGGGCTTAACCGCCTAAGAGAAATATGGCCTTCGATGCCGATGGGAACCCTCTTGCTCTTCCGGCCACTTCGGTTTCCATGGAGGACTTCACTAACTTGAAGACCTCTATGGAAACCAAAATGGATGAGTTGCGTGAAATGATGGCAAAACTCACGGAAGCAAAGGTAACCGCATCACCTCCTTCTCTGGAGATTCCTCAAGTGGAGTTAAAGGAGAACGAGGATAAAGGGATCCGGGGGTGGACCAAAATAAAAATGAATCCCCATCTAAAACACCTAATGGGAAAGGAGAACATGCTAGAGTTCCTTTTGCATACTCTCCCGACCTACCTATCCCTCATCCTCCTATTCACTTAAGAGGAGCACCACCTAGTCTTAATGCATCCTCTTTTACTCATTGGCAATCTTCTATGAAATCTCACTTGAAAAGTGGTTGCATAGGTCTTTGGAAGATCATTGTAGATGGATACAAGGCGGTGGATGAAAATGATTTGACAAGGCGAGAAGAAGTTGAAGCTCAACTAAATGCCACCGCTCTTGATGTGATCCGTGTTGCGGTGGGTGAGAAGAACATTCATCACATCGAAGATTGCACCACCGCTAAGGAAGCATGGGCATCCCTCACGGAGGTGTTCGTTGGAAATGATAGCATGAGGAGAAATAGATATGAAGCCATGAGCAATCAAATTGAAGGCTTCTACAAGAAAGATGATGAAACTCATGAGGAGATGTATCAAAGGCTCAAGGCTCTTGCTTCCGCATATAGAGACCTTGGTGCTAAACATGTGGATGATACTTACATCAAGAGGAAGTATGTGAATGCCCTCATGCCGTTTGAAGAGGCCGACTTGAAGAGTCTCCAAGGAAAGCACAACTATGACACCTTGACCTCAAATGAAGTCATGCAAGAGATGCAATCTTACAAGGTCCAAGCCCAAATTGCTAGAGACTCTCGTGCCCGTGCTCTTGGAATGGCCCAAAGTTCCTCACTTGCTTTGAAGGCCAAGGTGGTGGAACAAGATGAAGACCAAGATCATGAAGAAGGAAGTTACTTGGCACCCGAGGAACTCATGAGTGCTCATAGAGATTATGTGGCTCTAGCGGCAAAGACCTTTTGGAAGAATCCATCTAAAGCTAAAGCTCATGTGATCAAAAGTACAAATCAATGGTTACAAGGAGGGCAACCCAAAAATGAAGACTTGCTTCAATTGTCAAGATAAATTCACTATGTTGCCCAATGCCCTTATGAGAACCGTGAAGAACATGGAGGAAGACTCATTCTCAAGGAAGCTTCAAGTCTTCTCCCATGAAGCCCTACTTCAAGAAGTTCATCTCCAACAAGAAGCCACCTACCAAGGTGTTGGTGGCAAGAGAAGAATATATGTCCGGGGAGGAGAGTGATGAAGAAGAAACAACCACAAGTGGAGTGGCCGCTTTAGCCATTGCTTCATCGACAACCCCTTCTCTCTTTGAATCCCCCAATGATAATGTCACCACCAAATCCGCTACGTGTCTCATGGCCAAACTCTCCGAGGTATCATCTTCCCCTCCTTCTAAGACTATGAATGAAATACATGAACTTATGAGTCTTAGAGTTAAGGAAGAAAATGTTGCTTTGGATTTCTTGATGACTAACTTGCAAGGTGAATGCAAGATTCGGCTTGAGATTCTTATGAATCAATATGGCATGGCACAAGATCTCCTTGAAGAAAAGGGGAGACTTGAAAGAGAAAATGCTAATGAGATCGCTTCCCTTACCATGGCTATTGAGGAAGAGCATGAGCTTCGAGTTTCTCTTGAGAGAAGCTTGAGAATTTGATGAATCTCAAAATGAAACTCTTTCTAAAATCATTAAAGAACGTGACCATGCTATTGCTAAATACAAAGTTTTAGAGAAACAAAAGATCGTATTTGGTGTTGGTCATAATAGACTAACCGATGAGCTAGAGAAGCTCACTAAGGCTCACAAGGCCTTGGAGAGTGAACACTCTACTCTCACCAAGTCTTTTGAACAACTTCAAATACAATCTACTAAAATTGATGCACCACCTAGCTCCTCTACTTCTTCTTGTGATCATGCAAATGTCATTGAGGAAAATGCTAGGTTGAAGGATGAGCTTGCCAAGGCCTCTAGCCCTCAAGGTGAGAAACCTCTTTATGAGCTCTTGCAAGCGCAAAAGCCACATATAGGGAAAGAGGGCCTTGGTTATGTTGCCAAGAAGAAAAAGAAGAACAAGAAGAAGGCCAAGCCCGCACAAGCAAAGGAGACTACCATTGCGAGTAGTGATGCCACAAGGGGCAATGCCACTCACAATGACTTTGCGGGAAAATACAACCCTTCATATGTTCTTATGAAATCTAGAAATGGTTGTGTTTTTGCTAAATATGTTGGCACTTCATATGGAGATGATTATCACTATGCTATTTGGGTTCCAAAGACCCTTGTGACTAACAAAAGAGGACCCATTCCACAATGGGTACCTAAAACAAAGACTTGATTTCTTGTAGGACTTTTCTTCCGGTGGATCTTCATGGCTCATTGATAGTGGGTGTTCATCTCACATGACCGGAAGCAAAGAATTAGTAAAGGGCCTATTGAAACAATTACTCACATTCTCTCATGTCACCGTCGGGAACGATGCAAGACTTAAGGTATTGGGATATGGCAAGGTAGTGATCACTCCGGAGTTATCCATTGAGAAGGTCCTTCTTGTTGAATCCCTTTCATATAATTTACTTTCCGTTGGTCAATTATGCAATGTCGGTTACACCGTTATCTTTAATAAACACCACGTGACCATCCTCTTCACTCAATCTCTTAAAGTAGCCTTTGTTGGATTTCGTGTGAACGGTTTGTATGTGGTCGATTTCTCGAAAGAGACCACTCAAATTGCCACGTGTCTAATGGCTAAATCCGACAAGGGTTGGCTTTGGCATCGCCGGCTAGGCCATGTCGGTATGAGAAATTTGCAAACTCTTGTGAAGGGTGGACACGTGGTAGGACTAACCGATGTTAATTTTTCCAAAGATCGTCCTTGTAGTGCTTGCATAGCCGGAAAGATGCATGAAAAGAATCACCCCAAGAAGAGCATTATCTCCACTAAGAAGCCTTTGGAGCTCCTTCATATGGATCTCTTTGGGCCTCCCACATATGAGAGTCTTGGTGGCAAGAAATATTGTTTGGTGATTGTGGATGATTATACAAGATATTGTTGGACTTTCTACATCAAGAGGAAGAGTGAAACTCAAAAGATATTCATTGACTTTGCAACCTTAGTTCAACGCCAATATGACTCCAAGATTTTGGCAATAAGAAGTGACAATGGTACGGAGTTCAAGAATTACACTATGGATGATTTCCTAAGTGGGGAGGGCATTCAACACCAATATTCCGCTGCTTATACTCCCCAACAAAATGGTGTCGCCGAAAGGAAGAACCGCACTCTTATTGATATGGCAAGAACTATGTTGGCCGAATTTCATTCCCCATACAACTTTTGGGCCGAAGCCATCAATACCGCTTGCCACTACTCAAACCGGCTCTTCTTTCGTCCTCTCATGAAAAAGACACCATATGAACTCCTTACGGTAAAAAGCCAAATGTCTCTTACTTTCGCGTATTTGGATGCAAATGCCATGTTTACATTAAAGGTTGCCCAATTGCTAAATTTGCATCTAGAACTTTTGATGGTATTTTGTTGGATATGCCGCAAACTCCCATACTTATAGGGTCTACAACATATCCACCGGATGTGTTGAAGAATCTATGAATGTGGAGTTTGTCGAGGATAATGGCTCCCAAGCGGAGCATATTGATCATGATGATGTAGGTGATGTACCTCCATCTCAAGCCATAAGAACTATGGGCATAGGGGAACTTATTCCTATTGAAGAACCTATTATTGACACTCAAGAAGAAGGAACAAGTTCTACTCAAGTTGAACCATCCACCTCAACAATTGATCAACAAGCTATACAAGAACAAGATCAAGATATTCATCCACATGAGCAAGATAATGGTCAAGACCCACCCAACTCTAGTGGAGAACAAGAACATGATGAACCCCCATCTCCAAGAACTCCACTTCGGGTTGACCATGAACAAGAAGAAGGAAATGATGAAGATGTTCGTGTTGGTGAAACAATTGGTCAAGCCATAGAACGCCGAGTCATTCGGCGTGCATCAACATTGGATCATCTACAACACTTCAAAGAGAATATCCTTGGGAGTATTCGTAAGGGTGTGTCCACACGTAATCAATTATCTAACTTTTGTGGTCATGTCTCTTGTTTGTCTAGCTTAGAACCTCTCAAGGTATATGATGCTCTTGAAGACATGGATTGGGTTGCGGCCATGCATGAAGAATTGAACAATTTCGAGCGCAACAAAGTATGGTCATTAGTTGAAAGACCCAAAGACACATCACATAATGTCATTGGAACCAAGTGGATATTCAAGAACAAGCAAGACTCACATGGTCAAGTCATTCGCAACAAAGCAAGATTGGTTGCACAAGGCTACACCCAAATCGAAGGAGTCGACTACGGTGAAACTATGCCCCCGTTGCTAGACTTGAATCATTCGTTATAATTGCTATGCATCTACTCATAATATTGTCTTATATCAAATGGATGTTAAAAGTGCTTTTCTAAATGGTCCACTAAATGAATTAGTGTATGTGAAACAACCTCCGGGTTTTGAAGACCCTAAATTTCCTAACCATGTCTACTTACTACATAAGGCTCTTTATGGGCTCAAGCAAGCTCCACGTGCTTGGTATGATCATCTCAAGGAGTTCTTAGTAGACCGTGGTTTTGAAATTGGGGTAATCGATCCCACCCTTTTTACAAAAAGGATAAATGGAGAGTTTTTCGTATGCCAAATATATGTTGATGATATTATCTTTGGTTCTACTAATCATGAATTTAGTGATCAATTCTCTAAGCTAATGACCAAGGAATTTGAGATGTCCATGATGGGAGAATTGAAGTATTTTCTTGGCTTTGAAATCCACCAATGGAGAGAAGGAACATTCTTATGTCAAGCCAAGTATATTCAAGACATGCTCAAGAAATTTGATATGAACAATGCCAAGCCATATAAGTTTCCCATGGACTCCAAGGCGGATCTACACTTAGATCCGGGGTAAGGAAGTTGATCCCAAGCTTTATCGTTCTATGATTGGATCTTTACTTTACCTTTGTGCATCTAGACCGGATATTATGTTTAGTGTGGGTATGTGTGCAAGATTCCAATCAAGTCCTAAGGAAAGTCATGAAACCGCGGTTAAAAGGATTCTAAGATACTTGATAGATACTCCTAACTATGGTCTTTGGTACCCCCATGGGACAAGCTTTGATCTTGTAGGTTATTCGGATGCGGATTGGGCGGGTTGCAAAATGGATAGAAAATCAACTTCGGGTACTTGCCAATTCCTTGGTAGGTCTCTTGTGAGTTGGTCTTCCAAGAAGCAAAATTGTGTGGCCTCGTCCTCCACCGAAGCCGAATACATTGCCGCCGGAAGTTGTTGTGCACAATTATTATGGATGAGGCAAACTTTAAAGGATTATGGTGTCATTTGTGACAAAGTGCCTCTTTTATGTGACAATGAAAGTGCCATCAAAATTGCTCACAATCCGGTACTTCATGGGAAGACCAAGCATATTGAGATCCGTATCATTTTATACGAGATCATGTTGAGAAGGGTGATATTGCAATCAAGTATGTCAACACCAAGCATCAACTCGCCGATATGTTCACAAAGCCTCTTGGTGAAGCAAGATTCAAGGAGTTGAGAGGAGAACTAAATGTGGTGGACATAAGCAATTGGACTTAGTGGACTTCTTGCATACCTACCCATATTAGACAATAGTAATTTGGTTTGGATGTAGGCATGGACATAGGGGGAGTGCGGTCCTAATCCATTGGACTATCCCTCCCCCCATTATGCCGATAGTAAGAACTCATTTTGTCTCTATATTTTCATTTTATGAATTGTGAGCTTAAATGACGAGTAGTGGCCGTGAACCCAAGATACATCTTCGCGGTGTCACACCACACACTCATACATGGTGGCCTAGGCCACCGCCCTCCTCCATATGAGGAGTTGATCTTATTTGATTTTATTTGGGTTCTTAGACCTCCTTTGCATTTTGTGGAGAGTACCAAGTTTGGCTTTACTTTTGATTCTTGCAAACTTGTGTTATCTCTTTCCCCCAGTTACTTTGTCTATCCTAAGCCAATACTTATCCCTAAACCACTCTCTCTATTTGTAAAAACCTTTGTGACCAACCCGTCGATGTTTCGTGGCAAAAGTGCCCGGTACTACCGGTGCCCTCGCGGTACTACCGCTGCCTGGAGTTTCCAGGCACAGCAGTCCCTCGAGCGGTACCGTAGTCACCAGGTGCCTAGTACTACCGTTGATTCACAGCAATTTTGCTGGAAGTCAATAGTACCAGGTAGCGGTACTACCGCTAGCCGAACGGTACTACCGTCCCTCCCAGGAGCGGTACAACCGCAGGCTACCGTCAGTACCAGCGGGCGGTACTACCGCTGGGTCAGCGGTACTACCGCTGGGTGCGTTTTCACCAGGGGTTAAGTTGGGTGTGGAGCGGTAGTTTATTCTACCCTCTCCACCCCCGACCCTCTTTTTCGAAACACACCCACCGCTGCCGCCGCGCCACGATTCGTCGCCGGGGAGCCCACCTCCGGCCTGGATAGCCCCTCTCCGGCCTGCAGGAAGCTCAAGCACCCTCTCCTTCCTCCTCTCCTCCGCGATGAGCTCCGGTAAATCTCTCTCTCCTACCTCTCAACCTAGTCGATTCGTTGAGATGCAATGGGTTAGGTTTTTCCGTAGTTCTTGCGGTAGAAGTTGTAGGAAATAGATGGTACTTAGTCTAGGATCCTTATTGCAAAGTTTTATTGGAGGATTCCATAGATCGAGCGAGTACCGGAAATCAACCGCTAGATCTGAAGGTAGCGGTACTACCGCCTTCGTAGCGGTACTACCGCTCCACGGTACTACCGGTGGACCAGCGGTACTACCGCTGGAACTGGCATTTTTCCAGAACTGTGCAGTTTGGATTCTTCTCGTTTGGTCTCAGTTGTTTTTGCAATACTTATCTCCTGCTATCCTCCTATGCTATCACAGGTGCTGGTAAGCAGGCTAGTGGGAGTCACACCAAACGGGCTGCTAAGCGTGCTCGTTCCGACAAAGGCATTCGTGAAGAAGATGATGAACCTGAAGTTATGCCTGAAAAGACCACTCGCCGTCAGAAGTCCAATGCTGCAAAGATCAAAGCTGCTCAAAGCAAGTCACTCAACCTAATGTCATCCAAGGATTTTGTTCGAGAAAGGCGGATGAATCCCTATGCCACTCCTAAGCTCAGAAATTTCACCACTCCGGGGTTTCACAATCTATTTCAAGAGAAAATTTTCTATGAAGTCCTTCCAAAGCACAAGACCAAGGTTTGTGAACAGTTTTGCATTGACACCGATTACATGGAGAGGCACCTTGGGTACTTTGGAGAAGCTATTGCAATTTGCAAGGAGTTTGGGATTTATGACTATATTGGGCATATCCCCATGCCCGTGCCCGTCGGGTCGCCCGTCGGGTCTGCATACAACAACTCCTCATGTCAATTCTGGCACTCCAAAATGGCATATTTTATGTGTCACCTTCAGCCGACAGGTAGTAGGGGACGGCAGGGAGAAGCTGCAGAGCGCGACGGGACGGCGGCGTCGAGGACGGCGGGGAGAAGCTGCCGCTTGGGGCGAAGAAGGAAGGCGGCGGCTCGGGGTCCTTGGGAGACGGCAGGGAGTCGGGGACGGCGGCGCGGGGTCCTTGGGGACAGCGGCGTCGAGGCCGGCTGTGAGTTGGGGACGGCGGCGTCGTGGACGTTGGGGACGGCAGCGAGTGGCGGCGCAACGGAGCGGCGGCTCGGTGGAGCAATGGCGCGGCGGGTCAGCGCCGCCGTTTTGCTGCCGGAAAAGGGAGGGGAGCGGAGAGCACCGTGAGGCGTGAGCACTGAGCATAGAGAGAGTAGGGGAGACGGATTGCGGCGGGGACGGGGAGAGACTGGGTACTGGGATGGTCAACTCACACGGTCACACACACCAAGGATTAGTGGCTTAGTGCGGTGCGTGTTGGATTTGAACTGTTGGGCTGGGCTGGAAATTACATGGGCTCTGGTCATGTCTTACTATGAGACCCCACATGTCAGCTAATCGAGTTACCCATTAGGTCGTCCATGGGTACACATGTTTGTCCATACCTTACCCACGACTAATCGGGTCGCCCACGGGCGAGACCCATGGGCGAATATAGCGACCCATACCCTGCCCATTAAGGTCGGGTGCCCATGGGCGGACATGTCTTTGGGCGGAATTGCCGGCTTGAGTTGGTATTACTGGATATTCTCCCACACCGGCGACCATGCCGCGCCGGCCAAGGACGCGCGCGCACGCACGGGCCACCAGCAGCGACTGTTGCCAATCGACTTGCCGTCGGCAGCGCGCCAAAGCGAACTACTCACTACTGTGCCTAAGTTCCAAGGTCGTCGCCGCTGTCTCTCTCACTGTCCCTCCTTCCTTACACGCGGGCCCTACAGTCAGGGACATCTGCACACGCGAAAACAGTGTGTTCCAATCCAATCTATTCCTGGCTCCTCTCCCCACCCCATACGAGGAACAGTGTGGTATGTGTCTCCACACTTTCAACACTGGAATAGTATTTTCAGAAGTAACTTCATGCGTCACTTCCCTGCGTGAAATTGCTAAAGAAAAACTCTACTAGCAGAGAGAGCACAGGGCAAAACCCTGCCCTGAACTCCTGCTAACCTCTGCACTTAGCTAACTGGCAATTCGCTGAGGATGTCACGCCACTCCCCGGCAAGCAAGAACCACTCCACAAACCAACTCACAGAGAGAGACACACGCAAGGGACAGGTCAACGAGCCATTAGTGGAAACTACAAGCCTGTTACCACACACCTCCAACACCCATGTGATGCCTGCCTCTCTCGAACTATACATCGTCACCAGACTTGTGTAATCTTTACCTGGGTTATGAGCAACCAGTGTCAAAGCTAACAAGACTCGCTGCGTGTTAGCTATAATCTTGCCTTAGTTATGTGTGAGTCTAATTAGGAAATAATGATTAGTCTATTCGGCAAGGTTAGTATCGTTTGGCTTACATGTCATATAGGAAAGTTCTAGCTAGGTAAGCTTTGTGTTAGTTTCCTATGCTGGCTGATCGTGTACGACTAGGTTTTCTAGTAGTATACAAGTACTAATCGGTATAGGTTAGGTGTCTACGTTTGAGTCTGTTGGCTAGCTGCTTGGTCGTGTACTCGTGTATAAATACACGTCAAGGCCGTGACTTGAAAATATCGAGTTGTACCGCAGGTTGAGTTGAGAAATAAAGAGAAAAAAGAACGGGTGCGACACGCGCCCTTGGCTATAGTTTTTTGTGCGTGTCTTCGTGTAGTTCTATGTGATCGATCCTATGGGAAAATCCCAACACTGCGCACACACTAGCCCAAAACCAATATGTTCATCATCCTATGATGCACAGAGGATCCCGCTAGTGAACCGTTCTGCTACTGTAGCAGGCGATTCCATGACGATTTAGGTCTTCCTCCTTCCAACTCGCTCCCGTGTCCCGTGACCATGGCGGCGATAGCCACGGCCGCCGCCCATCCCGCGTGAGCCGCCGCCCCCTCCCAGATCCCGCCCTCCCAGCAGCCTCCGGCCGTCCCCACTCCGGGTCCGGCTGCTCCATACATGGTCTTGCCCCCCTGAGAAGCAAGCTCGACTCCTTCCCCTGTGGTGCCCTCCCCGGACCCTAGTTCGGGATCCCCCTTTGCCTCGCCTCCGGTGAGTTGCAGCTTTTTACCCCCCGGGGTCGCGACCTGCTGTGGTACCTTTTATCTGTCTCTGCTTACGGAGCAATCTGTGGTAGGAGCAGCCGATGCAGAATTCGGTCAAGCGAGCTGGCTCGGCCGGAGCTTTGGACCAGGGTAAGGAGGAAGAGGTCGACTCAATGTTGGGGGCCGATGTCACTGAGGTCGTGGAAATGAGCGATGATGAAGATGACCAACCGGCGGTGCCGGCAAAATGGTCGCTCTTCGGGAAGGTGCTCTTGCGGATGATTCTCTGATATTCCTCAAAGCTAATGAAGCTAGTGCCAGAAAGCTTCTTGATATTCTTGCCCTTTATGAGGATGCATCGGGGCAAATGGTCAATAAAGAAAAGTCTGCAACTTTATTTAGCAAGGGTACTTCAAAGGTGGCCAAGAGGAATTTTATGTCCATTCTCCATATTCAAGATGAAGCTTTCACTGACCGCTATTTGGGTTTGCCGATTAATCTCGGTAGATCAAAAACCAAGGTCTTTGGTTATCTCAAGGAAAGAATCTGGATGAATATCCAGGGCTGGAAGGAGAAATTTTTATCTAGAGCTTTAAAAGAAATTCTCATCAAGGCGGTTGCTCAGGCCATTCCTCTTTATGCCATGTCTTGTTTCGATATTACGAAATCCTTTTGCGATGATATCAGTTCTATGGTTTGCAAGTATTGGTGGAATAATCAGGAGGAAGATCGCCATCACTGGTTAAGTTGGCAATGCCTTTCCAAACCGAAGGCCGAGGGTGGGCTCGGTTTTAGGGATCTCCATATCTTCAATCTTGCTATGCTTGCTCGCCAAGGTTGGTGTGGCGCCCCGACCCGACTGCTATACAATGATGCTGTGTGTCACCGGTTAAGCGATACAACCGGAGGTTACGGGTTTACCAATCCCCGGCCAAAACCTTTGGCAGGTGTTGCTCGGAATGGATCATCGGCAACACAACACCCCGATTGATGCCTTAACACAGGCACAACCCTCACTGCATAATAGAGAGATCAAGACTTGTGGAACAACTGGCACATCACAGACTCTACGACACAAATCATTATAGTTCAACTCTTATAATAGAGAAAGATAGCAAAATACAACCAGAGGTCACAGACCCAACATTACAACATGCGGAAGCGAATTAGGTTGTTCTGAACAACAAGATCCAAAATATGGCCTAAGAGGCCTACAGATAAACATCCAACGCCAGCTGTTCCGGGATGTCCCAAGCTGCCACCTGGGAACCCCAGACTACTCGTCGACGTCCACAAAGAACCCACCTTCCAGGTCGGTGAAGTCCTCCTCTGAAACAAAACAAACGACGTTGAGTTCGACGAACTCGCAAGATTATATATAGAGCTTTAGCTCGATGAGGCTTTCAAAGTTTTATGGTTGTTTTGCATAAAGCTGATTTTATTTATGAAAACATAACACAATGGCATCGACTATTCAGAGTATTTTAAAAAGAGGTAAGAAGTGACTCTTTTCTTCTGATCACATTTCTCAACATCAACCACCGTCATCATCATTGTACCTGTCCTACAAAGGCACCTCCCCAAATCACCCTCGGGGAAGTCAACCTTGCATTCTTGAGTGGCACCTTTAGTACCCAGTTTTTAATCATTCCGTTAAAGTTATTCTATGATCTTACCTTCACTTCCCAAGTTCGTCCATAACCGCGGACACAGCTTTTCGAAAAGATTTAACCCTGCATGGGTGTACAATGTTTGCCACGCGTACCGTCCGGCCCATTACCTAGCTTTTAGCTCTCTTCCTTGGAGAGTCGGCTGGGTGGGAGCGGTGTCGACTTCTCCCTCGTTAAGGACTAACCCAGGATCATCAGTGAGGACGGAGCAGTGGATCCAACACCCTGCCCCGTGGCCACTCATTTTCCTAACACCACCATCCTCATCCCAGTTCATACCACCATCATCACGCACGCGCAAATGGAAGCTCAAACTAGAGGACCCTGGCTAGTCCCGCCCGAATTATTTAGTCTATGAGGGTTCCTGCAATTGCATAGGCCTCACGCATGGTTGCACGCTCAGTCTTGGTTCAAGAGGTAAAGAACTCGCACCTAGACGGCGGGAACAAGACAAAACACCACATCCTCAGTGGCCTCTCATCCCCACCTTTAAGCATTTATTTACCTGTCTCCACAATTCTCCACCATCAACCGCACATCTCAACACCTGTTTCCAACATCAACATCCATCGTACAGCTAAACATTTACTAAGCATGACTAAGCATCAACATAGCATAGTTAAGTAGCTTAGGCCAACAATACAAACCTATGGTTAATAGGAGGGGAACAGGTGTTGGCATCGGAAACTTAATGCAACTATAGGATACTCTAATCCAATAAATTGACATTTGGAACCGCATGCAATATTATAGTGGAGAAAATATTTGCGGAAAATAGGATAAGACATGCTCAGAGGGGGGGTTACGCTTGCCTTGATCAAGGTGCTGGTAGTACGGCTCTTCGGGGTATTGCGGTGTAACCCCGGCTGCTTGATCTATTGAAGCGTAACACACGGGAGAGCAATCAATCACCACACATGAATTAACAAAGTGCAATGCACAAACACATGATGGCATGACATTTTTAATGCACTGAAATTAGTATAACAAGTTCTACCAATTTACATGGGGCGAAGAAATAATTATCCAACAAGAGAGAAATAAAGCTCCTTCTTTGTTTTAATGTTTTCCTGTGCTAAAGATCATGTAAACATGCTTGAAAATGATACTACTGAGTAATGCACATTTTTCTAAGCGTTTTGATGTAAGGAACACATTTTTCGGAGGTCCCGATAAAAAGTTATCACTTTTATTAATTTCCTCTTTTAAATTTACTATTTTAATTAATTTATTTTTAACAACCATAATATTTTGATTACTCGAATTCGAGAGAGCGAGATGGAGTTGTCGAATCATCGGACTCGTTGTTTCTAAAAGGCGCGAGGGAGTAGCGGGGAACATGCGGTATCGAGGGAGAAATAGAAAAAAAAAAGCAGCGGGGAAAAAACTGCTTAGCCGGTTTCCAGCCCGGCTGGGCCGGCTAGCAGGCCGGCCTGGATCCAGAGCCCACCGGCTCCCAGCCCGGTTTGGGCCGGCTCCGGGACTGGCCACGCGACAGAGCGGCACGGCCCACAGCCCGGCTCTGCCGGTTCCTCGACCGGGCAACCGAGCACGCCCACAGTGGCCATGGCGACGCTGTTCGCGGCTACGGCGACGATCCACGCGAAGAACCAGAGGAAGAGGAAAGAGGGGAAGGGGCCAGCGAGGCCGTCGTGCTCACCCTGGAGGCGTGGGCGTGCTTGGGGTGGCCGGAGATGCAGGTAGGCGACGAAATCGTCCCCGGCGGCGCACGGACAGCAACGAGGAAGAAGGAGATGGCGGCGCTGATTCCCGGCTTCCTGGGTCAATTCCTGCGGCAAGGTTGAAGAGGAGGACGAGGCGAAGCTCCGGCGTTGCTCGGCCTGGCACGGGGAGGCGCAGCACGGCGGCTATGCGTCGGCGACGACGAGCTCGATGCGGCTCCGTGGGAGAGAGAAGGGAACGGGAGGGGAAAAATCGGGGAGTGGGAGCATGTGGGGGCGTCGTGGTGCTTGCTCCTCGCAAGAGAGAGGCAGAGGAGGGGGCCCCGGCACGGCGTCGGTGGCAGGGCGGCGAGGTGGTCCGGCGGGAGCTGAGGGCTCGGTCGCTACAGAACGAAGAAGACACGGGATTTGCAAAAAACCCCCCTGTAAAGTTTGTTGCTATCACGGATAGGTCCATTTCTCTATTCTTTTAAAACCAGCAGTATTTCAGGGATTTTATTTAGGCACCAAAACATTTTAGAAAAATTTGGGTAGCCTCCCCACCTCAATATGAAGCTCCCCTAATCTTGGTTTCTCAAAATAAAATGTTTTGAACCACTTTTGTTTATAGGGTTCAATTAGGGCATTTTGCTAAATTAAAAGTTGCTCTTTTGGAAATTTTAAAACAATGGCAAAATATTGTTTTGAGCTCTTGGAACTTCCTTGACAAATATAAAAAGTCAAAGTATTTTGTTTTGCAAGTTTTTAGTGCCTTCATTGTTTGAAAATTGTTGGAACAAGTTTGCCAATTTGTTCTCCAATGTTGCCAACCCAAGTTAGTGTGTTGTTTAGCAATTGCAAAAAGGATGCAAGGATGCATGCATGGAATGCAAAAAGTGAAAATTTGGTCCATAATTTGCATTGCCAAAAGTGGGCTGTTACAACTCTACCCCCCTTATAGGAATCTCGTCCCGAGATTCTAAGATTGCGGAAAGAAATCGGGATACTCCTCACAAAGACTAGACACTCGTTCCCAAGTTGCTTCTTCTTCGGAATGGTGAGACCACTGAACTTTGAGGAACTTGGTAGTCTTGTTACGGGTCTTTCTTTCGGCTTCATCCAGAACACGGATAGGATGCTCGCGATAAGTGACGTCTTCCTGGAGATCCAGTTCTTCATGATTGACCCCATGGATAGGATCTTTAAAACACCGGCGAAGTTGGGAGACATGAAACACATCATGTACATTTGGGAATTTGACCGGTAACTCCAACTTATAAGAAAGATCTCCTCGCTTTGCCAGAACGGTGAAAGGGCCAACATAGCGAGGTGCCAATTTCCCTTTGATTCCGAAGCGGCGAACGCCACGAAGGGGAGAGACACGGAGATAAGCTTTATCACCAATTTCATAGTGAACCTCCTGATGATGCTTATCATAGTAGCTCTTCTGCCTAGACTGAGCAATCTTTAGATTCTCTCTGATGATTCGAACCTTCTCCTCAGCTTCATTGATCACATCTGGACCAAAGAGTGCTCTCTCTCCGGTCTCGGACCAATTTAGCGGAGTACGGCATTTTCTTCCATAGAGAACCTCGAATGGAGCCATGCCCAGACTAGCTTGATAGTTATTGTTGTAGGAGAACTCCGCGAAAGGGAGATACTTTTCCCAACCCTTGCCAAAAGAGATCACACATGCCCTAAGCATGTCTTCCAACACTTGGTTCACTCTTTCAGTCTGACCATCAGTTTGAGAATGGTAGGCGGTACTGAAATTGAGACGGGACCCCATAGCAGTTTGGAAACTCTGCCAAAACTTGGAGACAAAGATACTTCCACGGTCCGATATGATCCTCAGAGGGACCCCATGCAATGGAACAATACGAGCCAAATATAAGTCAGCAAGTTGACTTGCCCGTATATCATCACGGACTGGTAGGAAGTGAGCAACCTTGGACAGACGATCAATCATTACCCAGATTGCATTGTTGCCCTTTTGAGATCGGGAAACCCGGTGATGAAGTCCATACCAATTTCATCCCATTTCCATTCGGGACGGCAATAGGGCGAAGAGTGCCGGCAGACCTTTGATGTTCAGCCTTTACCCGTCGACAGGTGTCGCATTCAGCAACATACTTGGCAATTTCCCTCTTCATCCGAGTCCACCAGAATTGTGGGCGAAGGTCTTGGTACATTTTGGTACTACCGGGATGAATAGAGAGAGGAGATTCATGAGCTTCTTGGAGAATCAGCTCCCTCAATTTTCGTTTCTTTGGCACCACCAAGCGGTCACCAAAATAAACAACTCCGGATTCATTGACAGAAAAACATTTGGCCTTCCCGCTAGCAATGTTCTCCTTGATTTTTAGAATACCCTTGTCACGCTTTGAGCATCCTTAATCTGGTCTACAAGAGTAGATTTGATCTCCAGATTTGCAAGGTAGCCAGAGGGAACATTTCTAAGTTCAAACGGAGAACTCTTCATGAGAGCAGGTTGGCCTTCTCAATCATCAGATTGTTGCAATAGGACTTCCGACTTAGCGCGTCAGCCACGACGTTTGCTTTGCCGGGTTGATAGTTCAGACTCACATCATAGTCCTTGATTAACTCCAACCAACGCCTTTGCCTGAGATTTAAATCCGGCTGGGTGAAGAGGTACTTCAGACTCTTGTGATCCGAGAAGATCTCGCAACGGTTACCAAACAGGTATGGTCTCCATTGCTTCAAAGCATAGACCACCGCGGCAAGTTCTAGATCATGAGTTGGGTAGTTGTGCTCATGCGGCTTAATTGGCGAGAAGCATATGCCACCACATGGCCATCTTGCATTAGCACACAGCCCAAGCCTTGCAAGAGGCGTCACAGAAGACGACGAAATCCTTGCTTGTTCCGGCAGGACAAGCACAGGAGCGGACGTGAGTTTGGCTTTCAGTGTTTTGAAGCTCTCTTCAGCTTCGGCCGACCATACGAACTTTTTATCCTTCTTGAGAAGGTCAGTCAGGGCCTTGGCTATCTTGGAGAAACCTTCGATGAATCGGCGGTAGTAACCCGCCAATCCGAGAAAGCTACGGATGTCCTTGACTGACATTGGAGTTTTCCAATCCAAATGGACTGAATCTTGTCAGGAATGACAGCCACACCATTAGCGGATATCACATGACCAAGGAAGACAAGATTATCCAACCAAAACTCACACTTGGAGAACTTGGCATAGAGGCGGTGTTCTCGAAGTCGTGTCAGAACCAAACGAAGATGTTCCTCATGCTCTTCATTGGTTTTGGAATAGATGAGGATGTCATCGATGTAAATGACGACAAACTTGTCAAGATAATCCATGAAGATGGAGTTCATGAGCCTCATGAAAGTAGCTGGAGCATTGTGAGACCAAAGGACATGACGGTATACTCATATGAGCCATAGCGAGTAACAAATGCCGTCTTTGGAATATCCTCCTTTCTGATTTGATCTGATGGTATCCTGACCTCAGATCCATCTTGGAGAATACGTTGCACCAGCTAACTGATCCAACAGATCATTGATGCGAGGAATAGGATACTTGTTCTTGATTGTCACCGCATTCAACGGTCGATAGTCAGAGACTAGACGAGGCACGGTAGAATCCCTCTTCTTGACAAAGAGTACCGGACAACCCCAAGGTGAACTGCTAGGCTGGATGAAATCCTTTGCTAACAGCTGATCAATTTGCTCTTTCAACAGAGCCAACTCTTCCACCGGCATACGGTAGGGCTTCTTGGAAATTGGAGCGGTACCGGGAAGTAGATCTATGACAAACTCCACACTTCGGTCAGGAGGCATGCCAGGCAATTCTTCCGGGAACACATCCGGGAAGTCACACACCACGTGTATGTCCTGGATTTCAGGAGGGATTCGCCTTCCATAAAGCAAAGGAGGATCTCAGGTGAGTTGGGTATGATGAACATGGAGGTCTTGACAGTGCAGACCAATACTTAACACTGTCGCCGGAAGAATTGGTCACGGTGACGGTCTTGGCAGCACAGTCGAGATTAGCCCGGTATTTGGCTAGCCAGTTCATGCCCAGTATGACATCAATGCCACTTGACCTCAGAGCTACCAAAGCGAAAGGAAAAGAGTAGTAACCGATAGTAATCTGGACTTCAGGAGTAACCCCATCGGTTTGCCATTTGGAGCCAGGAGTGGCGATCACCAAGGGACGCTCATTTTCTCAAACGGTATTTTGTGGTCTTTTGCAAAAGCTATGGATATGAATGAATGCGATGCTCCAGAATCAAACAAAACTGTAGCTGAATTGCCGTTGATTCGTAACTCACCCATGAGAACGCCGGGGTCCTCTTCAGCTTCTTCAGCAGAGATGTGGTTCAGGCGACCACGCACAATAGGTCCAGCCTTGCCAGCTGGAGTGGCAGGGGCTCGTGCAGGAGTTATCGCGAGAGGTGCCTTCTGGGGGCACTCCCTGGAGTAGTGGCCAGCCTGGCCACAGGTGTAGCAAGTGAGTCCAGGTGGAGCAGGTAGCATAGGACGGTACCCACTCCCGCCTACCCCAAGTGTCGAAGTAGTGGGGCGCGGAGGTGGTGGCCTGTATCCCGGGCTCTGGCATGAATGGAGCACGAGGTACGGCGCTGTAGGGACAAACACCCTGCGCTTCTTGCTCTCAGAACCCGAGGAACTCTGGTGGTCCCCGTGTGCGGGCCTCTTGGAAGCCTCAAGTTCCTTTCTTCCTTGCTCGAGAGTAAAGCCTGGTTGAACAGCTCCTGGTAGGTCTGGAACCTGAAGGGCAACAACTCATAGCGGAGCTGCGGCGTAAGACCCTTGCGGAACAGCTCTTGCTTGTCAGCATCATTGGTCACGTCCCTTGGGGCGTAACGAGAGAGATGGTTGAACTCACGACCATAAGTGCGGAGGTCCATCCGTCCCTGTTGCAAATCCAGGAACTCCCTCCTCTTCAAATCCATGATCGGCTGGGGAATGTACTCCGCACGGAAGGCAGTGCGAAATCAGCCCAGGTGAAGACATGGTTGGCTGGAAACAAAGCCACATGGCTTTCCCACCAACAGCCAGCAGCACCAACCAAGAGGTAGGTGGCAAAGTTGACTTGCTCAGCCACTGGGACATGCAGCGCGGAGAACTTGCGCTCCAAAGCACGAAGCCAATCATCAGCTTCCAGTGGCTCCTTAGCATCAGCAAAGGTGGGTGGCTGCGAGCGCAGGAACTCAGTGAGAGTGTTGCACTCGTTCCTCCGTGCATTCTGCTGCACCAACTGCTCAAGCAAGCGCTCATTGCGCCCACGGTTCTCCTCAATGGCCATCAAGACCTGAGCCATCGAGGGTGGTGGCGGCAGATCATCCTCATCATTGTGTGGTTACCGCGACCTCCACGGCCTCCGCGGCCTCCTCGAGCCATTCTGGAGATTTGACAATGACACAGTTAGTATCTTTCTCCGAATGGTCGAACAATAGCATTAGCGTCTACAAGTACACAGACTAGGGACGATAATACATTGTAACAATGACAAGGAATCAACAAGATAGAACTTGGGTCAAAGATCAGCATCATGTGCTACTAGCGAGAGTTAAGAAATCACAACTTAACACACTCTAGTTGGCACAATCCGGGACCTTATGTTCAAGTCCTTGGGTTAAAACCCAAAGAGGATAATCATGTTCTCGTTGGTAACAGGTTCAAACATCTGAGTTGATTTGGGATTGCAACGCAGCGGGAGCAACTGGACACATAACACTAAAGGTCGAACCCACCCACGTTTCTAATCATTTTGAAGTAACAGATGAGAAGTAAAACCTTTAAGTCAAATCGAGGTAAGATTGCTCCGAGATTAGAGGGTAACCAGATAAGGAGTAAAAAGAATCCTAAGATGGTTTTCACAACTCATTTTTAGGTTAAAATATTTTCACAAACACTAGACTCAACATCGACCAGTAGAAGGGTTTCCTACAGGCAGTACTGCTCTGATACCAACTTGTGGCGCCCCGACCCGACTGTTATACAGTGATGCTGTGTGTCACCGGTTAAGCGATACAACCGGAGGTTACGGGTTTACCAATCCCCGGCCAAAACCTTTGGCAGGCGTTGCTCGGAATGGATCATCGGCAACGCAACACCCCGATTGATGCCTTAACACAGGCACAACCCTCAATGCATAATAGAGAGATCAAGACTTGTGGAACAACTGGCACATCACAGACTCTACGACACAAATCATTATAGTTCAACTCTTATAATAGAGAAAGATAGCAAATACAACCAGAGGTCACAGACCCAACATTACAACATGCGGAAGCGAATTAGGTTGTTCTAAACAACAAGATCCAAATATGGCCTAAGAGGCCTACAGATAAACATCCAACGCCAGCTGTTCCGGGATGTCCCAAGCTGCCACCTGGGAACCCCAGACTACTCGTCGACGTCCACAAAGAACCCACCTTCGAGGTCGGTGAAGTCCTCCTCTGAAACAAAACAAACGACGTTGAGTTCGACGAACTCGCAAGATTATATATAGAGCTTTAGCTCGATGAGGCTTTCAAAGTTTTATGGCTGTTTTGCATAAAGCTGATTTTATTTATGAAAACATAACTCAATGGCATCGACTATTCAGAGTATTTTAAAAGAGGTAAGAAGTACTCTTTTCTTCTGATCACCTTTCTCAACATCAACCACCGTCATCATCATGTACCTGTTCTACAAAGGCACCTCCCCGAATCACCCTCGAGGAAGTCAACCTTGCATTCTTGAGTGGTACCTTTAGTACCCAGTTTTTAATCATTCCGTTAAAGTTATTCTATGATCTTACCTTCACTTCCCAAGTTCGTCCATAACCGCGGACACGGCTTTTCGAAAAGATTTAACCCTGCAGGGGTGTACAATGTTTGCCACGCGTACCGTCCGGCCCATTACCTAGCTTTTAGCTCTCTTCCTTGGAGAGCCGGCTGGGTGGGAGCGGTGTCGACTTCTCCCTCGTTAAGGACTAACCCAGGATCATCAGTGAGGACGGAGCAGTGGATCCAACACCCTGCCCCGTGGCCACTCATTTTCCTAACACCACCATCCTCATCCCAGTTCATACCACCATCATCACGCACGCGCAAATGGAAGCTCAAACTAGAGGACCCTGGCTAGTCCCGCCCGAGTTATTTAGTCTATGAGGGTTCCTGCAATTGCATAGGACTCACGCATGGTTGCACGCTCAGTCTTGGTTCAAGAGGTAAAGAACTCGCACCTAGGCGGCGGGAACGAGACAAAACACCACATCCTCAGTGGCCTCTCATCCCCACCTTTAAGCGTTTATTTACCTGTCTCCACAATTCTCCACCATCAACCGCACATCTCAACACCTGTTTCCAACATCAACATCCATCGTACAGCTAAACATTTACTAAGCATGGCTAAGCATCAACATAGCATAGTTAAGTAGCCCAGGCCAACAATACAAACCTATGGTTAATAGGAGGGGAACAGGTGTTGGCATCGGAAACTTAATGCAACTATAGGATACTCTAATCCAATAAATTGACATTTGGAACCGCATGCAATATTATAGTGGAGAAAATATTTGCGGAAAATAGGATAAGACATGCTCAGAGGGGGGATTACGCTTGCCTTGATCAAGGTGCTGGAAGTACGGCTCTTCGGGGTATTGCGGTGTAACCCCGGCTGCTTGATCTATTGAAGCATAACACACGGGAGAGCAATCAATCACCACACATGCCTTAACAAAGTGCAATGCGCAAACACATGATGGCATGACATTTTTAATGCACTGAAATTAGTATAACAAGTTCCTCTTAAGTGAGACGCAAAAAAAAAAAATTAGTATAACAAGTTCTACCAATTTACATGGGGCGAAGAAATAATTATCCAACAAGAGAGAAATAAAGCTCCTTCTTTGTTTTAATGTTTTCCTGTGCTAAAGATCATGTAAACTTGCATGAAAATGATACTACTGAGTAATGCACATTTTTTTTGAGCGTTTTGATGTAAGGAACACATTTTTCGGAGGTTCCGATAAAAAGTTATCACTTTTATTAATTTCCTCTTTTAAATTTACTATTTTAATTAATTAATTTTTAACAACCATAATATTTTGATTACTCGAATTCGAGAGAGCGAGATGGAGTAGTCGAATCATCGGACTCGATGTTTCTAAAAGGCGCGAGGGAGTAGCGGGGAACATGCGGTATCGAGGGAGAAATGGAAAAACAAATAAGCAGCGGGGAAAAAACTGCTTAGCCGGTTTCCAGCCCGGCTGGGCCGGCTAGCAGGCCGGCCTGGCTCCAGAGCCCACCGGCTCCCAGCCCGGTTTGGGCCGGCTCCTGGACCGGCTACGCGACAGAGCGGCACGGCCCACAGCCCGGCTCTGCCGGTTCCTCGACCGGGCAACCGAGCACGCCCACAGTGGCCATGGCGACGCTGTTCGCGGCTACGGCGACGATCCACGCGAAGAACCAGAAGAAGAGGGAAGAGGGGAAGGGGCCAGCGAGGCCGTCGTGCTCACCCTGGAGGCGTGGGCGTGCTTAGGGTGGCCGGAGATGCACGTAGGCGACGAAATCGTCCCCGGCGGCGCACGGACAGCAACGAGGAAGAAGGAGATGGCGGCGCTGATTCCCGGCTTCCTGGGTCAATTCCTACGGCAAGGTTGAAGAGGAGGACGAGGCGAAGCTCCGGCGTTGCTCGGCCTGGCACGGGGAGGCGCAGCACGGCGGCTATGCGTCGGCGACGGCGAGCTCGATGCGGCTCCGTGGGGAGAGAGAAGGGAACGGGAGGGGAAAAATCGGGGAGTGGGAGCATGTGGGGGCGTCGTGGTGCTTGCTCCTCGCAAGAGAGAGGCAGAGGAGGGGGCCCCGGCGCGGCGTCGGTGGCAGGGCGGCGAGGTGGTCCGGCGGGAGCTGAGGGCTCGGTCGCTACAGAACGAAGAAGACACGGGATTTGCAAAAAGCCCCCTGTAAAGTTTGTTGCTATCACGGATAGGTCCATTTCTCTATTCTTTTAAAACCAGCAGTATTTCAGGGATTTTATTTAGGCACCAAAACATGTTAGAAAAATATAGAAAAATTTGGGTAGCCTCCCCACCTCAATATGAAGCTCCCCTAATCTTGGTTTCTCAAAATAAAATGTTTTGAACCACTTTTGTTTATAGGGTTCAATTAGGGCATTTTGCTAAATTAAAAGTTGCTCTTTTGGAAATTTTAAAACAATGGCAAAATATTGTTTTGAGCTCTTGGAACTTCCTTGAAATATAAAAAGTCAAAGTATTTTGTTTTGCAAGTTTTTAGTGCCTTCATTGTTTGAAAATTGTTGGAACAAGTTTGCCAATTTGTTCTCCAATGTTGCCAACCCAAGTTAGTGTGTTGTTTAGCAATTGCAAAAAGGATGCAAGGATGCATGCATGGAATGCAAAAAGTGAAAATTTGGTCCATAATTTGCATTGCCAAAAGTGGGCTGTTACAGTTGGAGACTGCTGCAAGATCCTTATTCCCTTTGCGGCAAGGTTCTTAGGGCGAAATACTTTCCCAATGGCAACATTCTGGAGGCGGTGGCCTCGCCGGGCATTTCTTATACTTGGCGCAGCATTCTCAAAGGCATGGCTCTTCTTAAGGAGGGTATCATCTGGCGTGTTGGGGATGGTTGAAAAATCAAGATTTGGGAAGACCCTTGGCTCCCAGCTGGTGACACTAGAAGGCCCAGGTCTTTGCAAGGAAATTGCCCTGCCACCTTGGTGGCTGACCTTCTGGATCCTGTGACTGGTGGTTGGGACCCTGCTCTTATTGGGGATCTTTTTCAGCCTGAAGGTGCGAAAGTAATTCTCTCTATTAGCATTTGTGAGGGTATGGAGGACAACTGTGCTTGGCACTTTGACCCTAGGGGTCTCTTTTCTGTCAAATCCGCATAGAAAGTGGGGGTGAAGCTGAGAGATAGGAAGTTGGGCTCGGATGCTTCCATCTCAGACTCTTCTTCTGGCGTGTCCCCATCCTCTTTTGACTGGAATCTCATTTGGCAATTGAAGGTCACTTCTAAGGTAAAGATGTTCGTTTGGAGATTGGCCCACAACAGCCTCGCAAATCGTATGAAAATTCACAAGCTTGGTGTTGAGCTGGATACAAGGTGCCCAGTTTGCAACAGATTTAATGAGGATGGTGGTCATGTCTTTCTCAAATGCAAGAAAATTCGGGAATGCTGGAGTAGGCTGGGTCTTGCCGAGCTGCGTGAATCTCTCTCTCTGCGATTCTGCAAAGAATCTCTTATTGAAGCTCTGGAACTCGCCGGCTGAGACCCAAACCAAAGCTGTTACCCTCATGTGGGAGTGGTGGAATGTCAGAAACAAAGCTAATGCTGGAGATGGTTGCTCCACTCCTCTTGAAGTGTGTCATCGTGTGGAGAAGTTGTTGATGGACTTCTCTTGCTTCCGCAAACCTGACAAGCCTGCAAAACCTCCGGATATTCATCAGTGGACAAAGCCTCCTGACAACTATGTGAAGATCAATTTCGATGGTGCCTTTGATGTGACGTCGGCGCTGGGAGGTTGGGGCTATGTTATTCGAGATCAGCCAGGCAACTTTATTGCTGCTGGAGCGGGTAATTCGGTACACTTGAGGGATTCCTTGCATTCCGAAAGTGTTGCTTGTCTGGCTGCGATCGAGGGAGCTGGAAGGATTGGAGCGAATCGAGTCATCTTTGAGTCTGACGCTTCAAACCTGGTGCTAGCGCTCAATACTAGCGACTACGACAAGTCCGAAATTGGTGTGCTAGTGAAAGAAGCTAGAAGGCTCTGCATTCTGAACTTTGAATCTTTTCAGTTTTCTTTCAGCCGTCGCGCTTGTAACAATGTCGCCCATGAGCTTGCAAAGCTGGGCACAATTTCCGAGTCTTCGGACTTGTACTGGGATGCTGTTGCTCCCAATTGTATTGATACCCATTTAGCCAACAATATTGATGTGCATGGTTAATCTAAAAGCTCGTTGAAAATCAAAAAAAAATGTTCATCATCCTAGGAGCACGGCCACCACCGACCAACACGCGCGGTGGTAGTAGCTTCTAGCTAGCTGCCTGCCTGCCTACCGGAATAGCCCGCAGCTAGCCGTGCGGCGACCATCGTCAATATACGGCCGATAGAGACGGACAGGGCCATCTTTTTCTGCCGACGCGAAGGAAGGTCACGGAGCGGGACGTGCTTTTGCCTTTCTCATCCTCCTCTACCTCTAGCCTCGGCTGTTCCTCTCTAGCCTTTTGTTTTCCTCGCATCCTCTTCAACGCACGCTGGCTGCACTGCGAGTCTGCGATAGGCTGCAGACTATTGAACGTAGGGCTCCTCGATCCTCCATGGTGAAACCTCTCTGCGTCTGCGTGTGCAGGACGGTACGTAGTTAATGCAAGCACATGACGACATCACAAGCTACGGTCTACAGTTTGCTACTAATCGACCACGTGGTTGTACGTAGTCACGTTCTTGATCCTTTCTACTGTAGGAGGAAGCAAGAAGATAGGGCCAGGGCGCTGGGCGGGCCTCAAAGCATTTTTCACCGTCATCGTCTAAATTCCTGTCCGACATGGCTTAATTGGGCCAATAGTAATCTAAGCATAGAAAATGAACAAGTTATTACAACGATTGAAATTGAATTTTTTTTTATGTTCCCCAAAGCAACACATGGAAATCAAACTGATCGGGTTCAACTTTGCTGTTTACTTTGCTGTTTCCATGCGAGGCGTGCGTGGATGCATCCATCCGTCCATGACCGGAGGAGGGCCGGGGCCCCATCGCTGGGGTGCTCTACTGGACGTCGGTCACCTCCAACTTTACGAGCAGCCACGGCACGTCGCGGCAGGAAGTCACCACTGTCTTAGCACGGCGGGGCGATCGATCTACGGCTTGCCGACGACGCCGCGCCGGCCCTGACGTACGTGCGTGCAGTGCGGTGCCGTGTGTAGATCGGAACAACTTGAGCCGCTGGCTCCAGCGATTCGAGCGCAAGCCCGAGGAGCCGCTCGCCTTCTACGACAATGTTGTCCCGCCGGGGCGCTACAATGTGGTGGGACAGGACCAGCCACACGGTGGCCTCTGCCTTTGGGGCGTCCGCCAGCATGCCGCAACGGGGAACCCTACCCCATTGCGGCTGCTCTCATCGGGCCCGCCACGACACAACGAGATCCATGGTTCTTAACACTATTACATCCATGGTTAGATAGTAAATGGATTCCTCAGCCTCCGGTTCTTCCTGCTGAAGTTTACGAGGTAAGTCTATTTGTCATGTTTTAATGAGTTTACGCAGTGCAGTCCCTTAAAGAATTTTTTTTGTATCTATCCTGAATCAGAATTTTCGATACTATCCTATTGTTAAGTTTTTTCTTGTGAAATGAGACAAACTATTTTCCTGTTATATTAATGTAGAAGGGGCAACATGGATTTGGCTGAGGCCGAAAGGAAAAAATCCTAGGAAAAGTAAGAGATAATATCCTTACATTTTTCGCCTGCCATAGCCCATGCTCCCCACATTTTTTTTACGTTGTGCCTTAGGATGGGTTTCCCTGCCTTTCAAACAGCTCGTTGTTCCACACTTTTTCAACAACCTCTAAGAAACCTTCCTTGTTGGTCCAAAAGGACTCAAATCTGAATCTTTTGCATTTTGTCACTTCGAAGGTCGTGGATTGAAGGAGGGGGCAATGCTCCGAGATTGTCGGAGACATGCCTTTTAAGAAGTAGCCTGAAAAAAATGGTGGGCCATTCTGCCGAACCCAACATATGTTGTGTTTGTCAGTTGTTCAAGTGATAGTGGAACCATTTAAAAGGATATCACTTAGCAAACTCCTCATAAGCAGATCCCAAACTAAAAAAAGGGGGAGAAGTTTTCAATGTTAGTCTCCTCATAAGCTTTCCACATATTTGACTTTCCGGAATAAGCAAACTCCTTTGTGTTTCTTGTTCCTTTTTTGCTATGAGTTTAACCTATTCGCCTATTTGATGCATATATTTGCATTATACAAGTTACAGTTGTTTCGGCGTTATATTGAAAATCGTCATATTCTATGGCATGTGTCTACCGACATTCTTATGCTTGTCTAATATTAGTATCGATGACTGATGAGTGGGAACAAACAAATGATAGTCTTTATGTACGTGGATCCTCATCATATACCTAATGCTGGTAGTTCAATTTGACAGGTGGGTGTTACACATTACTTTTCGTATTTGAAAGCTAAAGAAGAGCTTGGCTATGTGCCTACGACGAGTCCTCAGGAAGGCTTGGCCGCAACTATCTCCTATTTCCAAGAAAGGAAGAGGAGAGAACTAGATGGCCCGACCATATTCACCTGGTTGGCGGTGGCAACTTCGTGGCTCGCTGCGTTTTCAGCTGCTTGCCTACCGCCTGTTGGTCCACTGAAATGGGTGCTTTCCATCCATTTATTCGTCTTCCGCTCGATGTTGGTGCTTCGTATATCCCTTGTGGTCGTGTTTGTGTTGCATGTCCTGGAAGGCGTCATTGCCTGGTTCTTGGCGAAAAAGGTTGACCCAAGGAACGCTCGAGGGTGGTTTTGGCAAACCGTGGTCCTGGGGATGCTTTCCCTCCGGTTTCTGCTCAAGAGAGCAATGACCTAAATTTGTGTTGTACTTTACATAGGAGTACAACTAGTAGGCCCATATTTATTTACACTAGTAGGCTTTGGTTCTGAAGATTTGCATGACTCGTTTTGAAAGTGGTGTATTTGCGGTGTAGGTGGTTGTTAAGAATGTTTTTATTTGTATATTACAAATTGTGGTTCTATGAAAGAGGTTTTGTCAAGAAGCTATATATAGTTAGTAAACATTAATTTATAAGGGTTTTATGGAGACAATTTGAATTTATGCCATTTATATAGGTTCTTTCACTACATAGTGCATCACAGATTCGTGTAGTATGTTTTGACAACATATACTATTCAAGTTTTGACAACGGTTTGATCTGATCGGTCAGGCTGCCTACGTGTAGACTTTGAAATAAGCTTATCTCGCCCCGCCATTTTCACCCGCTTTAAATAAATCCACATGGCCGAACCGATATACATAGTGATAAGTTAAGTCTCTCACAAAGAAGATCAAAGATGACATAAAAGCACATGATCGAACAGCCACATGCCCCTAGATGACACCACGACCTCCATGTGAAAAACCGCTGGATATCGTTTCAACGCACACGTCAAGATGGTAACTAAGAGAGCCGCATACCGACTCGCTCTGGGCCGAGGAGCGTCCATACCGCCAGCAAAGACGGATGACCGAGAGCAGTGACAGCAAAGTCATGTGTAAAAGATAGGAGGCCGCCGAGACCACCCTACACCAGTGTCGAGGGAGCTTCGATACATGACCTGAACTTGTTTGCCAACGACAACGTGAAGCGGCCAAAAGGTACCGGACCCCGGCGACGACGCCACCGTTTACTTTCACAAAGATGATGTCAAGACAATGACAATTGTATGAAGTGTATACAAATACGTGCTATATCTCCCGCTACATTTACCAAAACGAAAAGGGTGAAGCTGGTGCCGGTTGGAGATGACTCTGCGTGTTAGGATTTTGAAATTTTTTAGGGGGTTACAACACTTTATTCAGAAACAAATAAGTTGGTAGAAAATCCAGGAGGCGGCTATGCGAGACACACATGGCGGCCCAGCACATCAAAAACTGCACTTCTAGAAGCGAATGTGCTTCTTTATTAGGATTTTGAATGGTACAGAAGAATCCGTTCTGTATGCAGTTTGTTTCAGCCTACTCACAATGGGGAGTAACTTAAACTAGTAACATGCATATGTTACTACTCTAAGTTACTACCTCCATAGTGGGGAGTAACATGTGTAGTGTCATGCACAAGTTTATTTATTAGATTGTACACACAGCTTGAATTGAAATGTGTGATGTTATGTTAACATATTATGTTAGCACAACTATCCCTCTCCTCATTAGTTATCCGTCACATCAGATTTTTTGCCTACATGGCATTGATGTTACTCCTCATGTTACTCCCACTGTGACTAGTCTCAGTGATGGTTCTGTCGTTGACAGCATGACGTGCGGGAGCGGAATCTAGCCCAAGACCAATTTGTCGGCATAGAAGCTTTTCGTGTCCATTCTAATTACACGGGCCTTTGAAATATGGGTTGTGGCGTACATTCTACAAAATGTACGTAAAAAAGGCGAATTGTGATGGGGGAGACTTTTTTTTTATCCCGAGCTCCGGTGATCCCTTTTGTTTACAAAATTCAAAAATCATATTTATTAGTTTTTAAAAATTCTAGAAAAAAATGCGGAGCTAGCTAATGATATATCCTAAGCACGTGAAAAATATCAAGTTCCTATGGGCTTTCTCTATTTATATATGGGCCTAGGCCCAGAAATTGCAGGAGTAAGAATGGGGGGAAGGCCGATCCAGAACACGTCAGAGGCACGGCAGGCAGGGGACGCCGGATTAGCACCACCGTAAACACGGCCCGAACCGCGTTGCACGACCGAGCAGTAAAGCTAGTAGTAGCTAGTCCTACGCTACCGCTGCGTACGTGCAGTCGCCGACGCCGTGCCATGGGCTGCAGCACGCGTTGCACTAGTTTGTAGCCCGCAGGGACACGGCATAGCCTGCAGCTAGCTAGCCTTGCGGCGGTCACCATCATGAATATACGGCCGAGGGCGACGGACAACGGCAGCTTTTTCTGGCGCCGACGCGACGGAGACGGACGGTGGGTAGGAGGGCTGCGCAGCTCACGGAGCGGGACGTGCGTACAGAGTTTTGGAACTAGCTTTTTCTCCTCTTCAACGCACGCTGCAGCTGCACTTCGATAGGCTGCGGGCTATTGGAACTAGCTAGGTGTGCAGGGGCTTTTACTTGCGCTCGCTGCATGGGGCTTCTGCACCTCGATCCTCCAAACTCCCAGCATGGTGAAACCTCTCTGTGTGTGCAGGACGTGGTTAATGAGCCAGTACATGACGACATCACGGGCTATCTTGTGTAACTAGTCACGTGGACGGACGTACGTACGTAGTCTCGTCCTTTGATCGTTGCGAGGAAGAAGAAGAAGAAGGAACATAGGCTAGCCAGGCCGGCCTCAGTATAGGAGTCCATGGATGGCGAAACCAGATCATGGGCGCAGTGCATGCGCCTCTGCAACTTCATCCGGAAAAAACTAGGGATAAATCAGCATCATTGATCAGGTATTGTACTGTATTAGGTTAGTAGCAAGGTTTCCTTGGCGAACAACCGATTAACGGCGCGCGCGGCGCGACCTGTGGAGAGAAGAACGAAGAGCAGACCAGGTTTAGTTCGAGGCTTTCGTGCATCAGCTGCAGCGCAGGAAATCGATCTGCTGGCCGGTGATAGACGTCAGACATGAGATGACTTGTGGCACGCAGCGCGACCCGATCGAGGCAACTGGGTTTACCAAGTTTGGGGTCAAGCTCTGGCCCTGCTGGTCTGCTCTGCGCATGCAAAGGCTGCACGTCCATGCCAATGCCATGCGTGCGTGGATGCATCCATCCATCCATGACCGGAGAAGGGCCGGGGCCCTATCGCGCGCGGCGCAGACAAAGTCCTGTACGTACGCGGTACGGCGGCCCCGTGTATATCTGCTACGGATCACGTCGAAACTTTTCGAGAACACACGCCACGTCGCGGCTGGAAGCCACCGCCGGCTCGGCACGGCAGAAGCGGGGGGTTTGCCGGACGGCGACCACGCCGCGCCGGCCAAGGACGCGCGCGCGCACGCACGGGCCACCAGCAGTGCGGTGCAGCCAGCAGCGAGTCAGCGACTTGCCGTGGGCAGCGCGCCAAAGCGAACTACTCACTACTGTGCCTGAGTTCCAAGGTCGTCGCCGCTGTCTCTCACTGTCCCTCCTTCCTTCCACGCGGGGCATACACATCTGCACACGCGAAAACAGTGTGTTCCAATCCAATCTATTCCTGGTTCCTCTCCCCACCCTATACGAGGAACAGTGTGGTATGTGTGTCCACGCTTCCAACACTGGAATAGTAACTCCTGGGTCACTTCCCTGCGTGAAAATGCTAAAGAAAAACTCTACTAGCAGAGAGAGCACAGGGCAAAACCCTGTTCTGAACCCCTGCTAACATCTGCACTAAACTAAACGGCAATTTGCTGAGGATGTCACGCCACTCCACAAACCAACGGCAAGCAGAACCACTCCACAAACCAACTCACAGAGACAGTGGAGACATACGAAGGGACAGATCAACGAGCCATTAATGGAAACCACGAACCTGTAACCACACACCTCCAACACCCATGTGACGCCTGCCTCTCTTGAACTATACATCGTCACCAGACCTGTGTGGTGTAATCTTTACCTGGATTATGAGCAACCAGTGTCAAAGCTAAGGGCACCTCCAACGGTGTGGCGCAAACGGACATGCAAATATGTTCGATTTGGTCTGTTTGAGGGCGGACCGCGGACACATTTTCAGTTTGGGGGTGGGGGTGCCCCCAACGGGTTGGCGCAAAAATGGATAAGGACGTCCTTGCACGGCGAGGGCTCGGAGCAGCACGGCGGCGACCCTGCATCCATCGAGGAGCAGGACGCGAGGCGACCCTCGCCCAAGGCGTTCGTCCGACGAGCTCCCCGCGCCCGTGCTCGAATCTGAAAGAGAAGAGAGAGGGATAGATGTGCGGTGGCGGCAGCATGGTGCAAGTTGTGCCCAGGCCAGCGCCCAGGTCCACCTCTCGCCACCGTCCTTGAGCCCGCACGGACATCTCTAGCATGAAGGGCGGAAGCCATGGCCGGAGATGGTCCGCAGCTTGACCACCGCGGTGGCCTCCTCTGCTCTGGCCATGTAGTACTACTAGTACACACGCAACAGTAGAGAAGGGGGCAGAGTTGCCAGGCTTGGAGCACGCCGCCGTGTGCGGGAGTCGCCGCAGGAGCTCCGCTTGGAGCACGCCGCCAGCTCCCGAGCCTGCGCCTACCAGCACGCTCATCCGGTGCAGCTCAACGGCGAGCTCGTCGTCAATCACGTCGCGGCAGTGCTCATCCGCGTGGGGAGAGGAGGAGCAGCGGCGGGCCGAGAATCTGCTCGTCGTGGTCGTCCCGCACGGCGCAGCGCGCCCAGCACCTCACCGTGCCGCCGCCGCAGAGGTTGCCGTCCGTGCGCGTCGTCTCCAGTAGCTCCTCCTCAAGCACGCGCCTAGGCCAGCGCGCGTCGCCGCGGCGGAGGACTGGCTACAGCTCTTGTAGGTGTTGCCGACGCGGGGGACGACAAGCAGCAAGTAGGTGCTGCCGGCGCGGGCCCGTGCGCGCGCCGGCGAGCAGCGCCACGGCCATCTCGCGGGGCCATGCGCGCGCCGCCGAGCAGCGCCACAACCATCTCGCGGGGCCCCTGCGCGCCGCCGAGCAGCGCCACGGCCATCTCGGCCATCTTGGGACGGCGGCGGTGGTGAGATAGAGAGAGAGGGCGTGGTAGGTGGGGGAGGGGAGAAGAAAGATTAAAGTGGGGGTTTTGTTTCGCTGGCAGTTGGGTCAGACCGGACACGAGAGGAGGACACAGCGGACAGCCGGACAGCATCTTTTGTCCGCGCTCGCCCCAAACCCAGACCAAATTTGGTTCAGCTTTGGTCCAGAACGGACGGTCCGTCCGGACAATTATCACTATGCGCCAGCCCGTTGGAGCCCCTAACATGTCCGTTCGGACAAAAACGGACAGAACTGGTCCGTATACGAGATGCCCTAACAAGACTCACTGCGCACACACTAGCCCAAAACCAATATGTTCATCATCCTAGGAGCACGGCCACCACCAACACGCGCGGTGGTAGTAGCTTCTAGCTAGCTGCCTGCCTGCCTAACGGAATAGCCCGCAGCTAGCCGTGCGGCGACCATCGTCAATATACGGCCGATAGAGACGGACAGGGCCATCTTTTTCTGCCGACGCGAAGGAAGGTCGCGCAACTCACGGAGCGGGACGTGCTTACAGAGTTTTGCCTTTCTCATCCCTCCTCTACCTCTAGCCTCGGCTGTTCCTCTCTAGCCTTTTGTTTTCCTCGCTCTTCAACGCACGCTGGCTGCACTGCGAGTCTGCGGTAGGCTGCAGCCTATTGGAACGAGAGAATATCTAGTGATACAAGCAGTCAAGTGATACAATGCACACAACGAACGTGGACCATTCGATCTTGTACGTAGGGACAGGATCAATACTCATGTGAGCCTCGGTTGCCTTGTTGCCCGATATGCAATAGACCCCCTGGGTTATTTGATATTGCGCAAAGATACTCGTCTTCTTCCTGTCCAGTCCGATGTGCAAGAGAGAGACTCCAGAGCAAATGGAGTTCTAGGGTTAGCTAGAATAGGGAAGCAAAGATGCAGCCCGAGTACGGCGAGCAGGACCTTGCGCCGCCGCCGCCGCCGCCGTTACATCTCGTCCCAATGGTTCCGCCTCTGGAGCACGAAGCGCCTCTTGCGTCCGCCGGATCTGGACCCGCCCCCTACACCTGCGACGCTGGACCTTCCTGTAATGGAGCTCTGCTCGTACCAACAACCGATTCCCCAGGAAGTGGCTTGAAGATTGGAGGAGCCAAAGTCCATTTGGTTAGTTCATCCTTTGAAATGATGCTACGCTGCTGCTATATTCCTTCTGCAAATTATGACCATATTAACTGTTGTGTATTTCCAAATTTCTGTATTTAGCAGTAGCTTGTTGTTGTTTCCGGGCTAAAACTCTTATCTATAGTGCACGTATTAATCAAAGTCATTATAGGACATCGAATTAGCAGATCAGGCTGCTCTTGGCTCATTGGCTGTGCCAAGTTCATGACCTGATTCAGCACATTTTTTGCACATGGGACCAGCGAGTGAGCAAACTAAGGTCCAAGAGTTTGAGTCATTTATTGGAGTAGCGATACCATCTGAGATCAATATCCGTCCACCTGCTATAGCACACACAAAGGGCAATGGAAAAAGATTTATGAAGAGCTCAGAGAAGGCAACAAGTGGAAAAAAAGGACTAGGTAACAAGCAGCATCCTCAATACCCAGTTGTTTCCGTGTACAAAGCTAGAAATTAATTCATTATATGGCTTTTGTAAGGTCTGCAAGCAGCCAGAAGGGACAAGAGGACTAGAATCCAGGCTTACCGACAAAGGTTTGGTCAAATTCATATTGTTGTTCATGTGCTTGTATTTTTTATTCCCTTGAACGCAAGGATTTCATTTGACTTTCTTTACAGTGTGAGAGTACACACTAGACAGCTCTAATTTCATATTGCTGTGGAAAAGTCTATTTTCCTCATATATTTATGGCAGTTTCATGTTTTGAACAGTTTTGGAACAAACTTTCCTAGAGGATCCACTATTTCCCATCAAACATATTAGTCCCGCATTATTGGCACAAATAAGTGCCTATTCTTTTCATCCCGCCCAATGTGTGTTCAGTTTGCACGAACACCATCATCGCTCATCCGATTACTATGCAAAGACCATTTTCTTTTGCCTGATAATGTGCCCCTTGTTGCTGTCTATTGTATTTGAATGTTTACTGCAAATATATATACACCATTTTTAAAATACGGAACAAAGTTTAGCACGCTGCATGAGTTTTGCTCGGCTGCGAATCGACCAAAAATTATAATTAGCTGGAACCAATATCCGTGGCGCCAAAATAAAAGATAGGAGAAGTAGCACACTTTATTTCTCTGAAGCTTACACACAAAGGATATTGTCCATGAGTAGATGAAGTCTAGTTAGTTAGACGACTGGCCAGGAAACAATCCTAGGTGCTACATAGAACATATGAAGGAGATCGGATTTTTGCCTGGAAATTAAGATCAAAAGTAACTTCTAATTGCGTGCATCTTAGATAGATATGAGTATAAATCTCCTTCTAATCTGAGCCATTACTTGTAACTACAAATTATATGGCTTGTACTTTTTCTTACTTCTCTTATTAACATGAGAGTTTCTAGGTAGTTTTGTAAGTAGCATGGTAAAAAGTTTGTAAGCTGTCATGTATGGTTCACTTGTATCCTGATGAACTCACACCCTAATGGCATGCAGATCACCATCTGCAGAATACAAGCTCCTTAAGCTACTTACGTGATGGGCTATAGTCATATGTGATTTACTAATAGAAACCTGTGATTTCTTGTCTATTTACGTGTTTGGCTATAGTCATTTGACATGGAATTTTCCATGCTCTCGAGTGCTGCTTTCTGTATATGGACAACATGATGTTCTGTTCTAAAGAATGAGATAGATCTGACGTACATTATTCAGATTTCTATTATACATGTACCTACAATATCATTGTCATTATTTTCTCTCCTGCAAATGATGTAGCGTAGTTGCATTTTTTTTCTCATTAAGTTGACGGATATATGTATTAGCTAAAGTGATGATGCTGGTCTGTTTTTTGGTACGGTCATGAAATGCCAGCTTGAAATGTTATAATCATGGTAAAAAGTAAAGTAATTCACGTAATAAGTATGCTTTTAATTTAAACCATTATAACTTGGAACTATATAATAGCTGGCTTGTAATTTTCTTGTTTCTCTGATTATGATGGTTTGTTTCAAATATATGATTGTTTCTTATTATTGCTTTTTTCCTGTAGGTTTGCTGCTGTGTTTTTTTTTTTTTTGAGGAAGGGTTTGCTGCTGTGTTTGGATGTGGATAGCGGTGGAACAAGATGGTCCATAATTAGTGTAGTGTTATATTTAGTTATTTTGAATTTACAAGCAACTTGATGTGCTTTGGGGTTGTTGATGTTCTGTTGTACTCGAAGAGATTAATAATTATTGTTAAGTATGTTCCGTTCCATGATGTTCTGCTTGTTTTAAAAGAAGTGCCAAGTAAATTTAGATCCATTGGTCTTTGGTTAAGAAACCAAGCAAAACAGGATATTTCAAGCAGTTTCTTATTTTAGTAAGTCTTCTCCTACAGCGGCTGGTCGTGCATCCATTAAATTCCAGAACTCTGTTTTTTTTTCTTACGAGCAAATACGTTGAACCCAAATGGGACAGACAAGAGAGAAGGTGCGGTTTCAGAGAAAAAAACGATGCCACAGTTGAGCTGGTCTTGTTAATAAAGAGATTCTTTCAAGGGGCCAAGTGCAAAAGGAACAGGAGTGAGATACGAAGGGGTAAGTGGGCCAATCCTGTCCCTACGTACAAGATCAGACGGTCCATGTTGTTTGAATGCATTGTATCACTTAACTGCTTGTATCACTAGATATTCTCTCCCCTATTGGAACTAGTAGGTGTGCAGGGGCTTTTAGTTGCGCTAGCTGCATGTGGGCTTCTGCTCCTCGATCCTCCAAACTACCACCATGGTGAAAGCTCTCTGCGTCTGCGTGTGCAGGACGTACGTAGTTAATGCAAGCACATTACCACATCACAAGCTACGGTCTACAGTTTGCTAGTAACCGACCACGTGGTTGTACGTTGTCACGTTCTTTGATCCTTTCTACTGTAGGAGGAAGCAAGAACATAGGGCCAGGGCGCTGGGCGGGCCCCAAAGCATTTTCACCGTCATCCTCTAAATTCCTGTCCCACATGGCTTAATTGGACCAATAGTAATCTAAGCATAGAAAATGAACAAATTATTACAACGATTGAAATTGATTTTTTTTTTATGTTCCCCAAAGCAACACATGGAAATCAAACTGATCGGGTTCAACTTTGCTGTTTCCATGCCAGGCGTGCGTGGATGCATCCATCCGTCCATGACCCGAGGAGGGCCATCGCTGGGGTGCTCTACTGTGCGTCGGTCACCTCCAACTTTACGAGCAGACACGGCACGTCGCGGCAGGAAGTCACCACCGTCTTAGCACGGCAAACGCGGGGGGGCGATCGATCTACGGCTTGCCGACGACGCCGCGCCGGCCAAGGTCCGGCGACCACCGGCCCCGACGTACGTGCGTGCAGTGCGGCGCAGCCAGCAGCGACTGTTGCCGATCGATCGACTTGCCGTCCGCAGCGCGCCAAAGCGAACGAACACTACTCACAACTGTGCGTGCGTTCGAGGTCGTCGCCGCTGTCTCTCTCTCTCTCTGTCCCTTCCTCCTTCCACGTGGGGCCTACACTCACGATCATCTGCACACACTGAAACGGTACAGTGTGTTCCAATCTACCGTACTCCACAAGAGATGAACATTGTGTCGTGTGTATCCACACTTTAAACTTCCGAACAACATTTTCAGAAATAACTCTTGCGACGGTTTTCCTTCAAATTTTTGGCGGCGTACTCCCGACAAGTGCGGTCCACCCGTAATAGACACGTAACACTGCACCCGTGTTAATAAAATTGTGCAGGAGGCCGTTTCGCCCGGGCGGTTTGCGAAACGACGTGACGGGACGGGACGCGGGGCGACGAGACGGAGGCACGCCTGCCACCAAACGTCGCAATAACGTCCGCGACAGCGTGCGCGGCAGTCCACGTGCCGGGGTCGCGGCATTCATACACAATGCATTTACGCCGGCGCAGATGCTCACGCACCGCTCACCTCCTTTCCCGCGCATACAAATCCCCCTCTTGCGGCATCCCCATCTTCCACGCTTCTCACCTCTCTGTCTCCCACATGCCCATCTTCCACACCGCTCACCTCCGTCGCAATGGTGAACAACTTTGAGTCGGGCAGCTCAAGTCGAGGCGGGCATACCAACTCCACCGAGGAGGCGTGGGAGTTGGGACCTCTACTGGTACGGACTTCTCGTCCTGCCGGATTCCCGCCTGCCCAAGGGGTGGAGCACGTCCTTCAACGGCGGGCTTCCCGATCCGGTGCCATCGCCCGACGGAGCTAGCTCTCACGGGATTAGCGAGCGTCGCCCGGAGTACGGCGACAACAACTTGAGCCGTTGGCTCCAGCGATTCGAGCGCAAGCACGAGGAGCCGATCGCCTTCTACGACAATGTTGTCCCGCCGGGGCGCTACAACGTGGTGGGACGGGACCAGCCACACGGTGGCCTCTGCCTTTGGGGCATCCGCCAGCATGCCGCAACGGGGAACCCTTCCCCATTGCGGCTGCTCTCATCGGGCCCGCCACGACACAACGAGATCTAGGCCCACGCGCCAGGCCGTAGCTGCCGACAGTGAAGGAGGAATGGCGGTCACCACCGCGTCGTGAAGAAGGTGGCAGCGACATCGTCATCAGCGAACGCCGCGAGCCACGGCGTTCGAGTGTTCGACACCGCTCGTCCGTCTCTACCTCCGTCGTCCTAGGACGGAGCCACTGCTGGTGGAGGTCATCCCGACGGGTTACGACGTGTCGTCCCTGCAGTGGAACGAGCAGGACGACGACAACGTAGGATTCCTGGCGACACTCGCCGACTCGGTGGCCACCATTGAGCGAGACTCACCATGCCTCATGGCAACCCTAGCGATCTCCGCGCAGATGGCGGGCTCCTCCTCCGGCGGCGGCTCCACCAACCGTTCGCCGCGTCAAGACGACGCCTCCAGCAGCCGTGCCTGCTCCTCCTCGACCGCAGTGGTCCTTGACGCCACAGCGCGGTGGGACGAGAAGGAGTAGGCTAGTTGCACCGTTTCTCAGATTTCATTCGAACTCTTTGTAATATATAACAAATGTGAATAAAGTTTGAAACCTTTTAAATTTCTTTATTTTCGTCTCTTGTTTCTTGCGAGGCACCGCAGTGGGCTACACCTCTAATATGTCGGACATGAATTTGGAGGGCACCAAACTAACCGGCAATTCACTGAGGATGTCACGCCACTCCCCGGCAAGCAGAAGCACTCCACAAACCAACTCACAGAGACAGAGGAGACATACGCAAGGGATAGGTCAACGAGCCATTAATGGAAACCCCAAAGCTGTTACCAGACAGCTACAACACCCATGTGATGCCTGTCTCGAATGATACTCAGTGTAACTTAAACCAACCAATACCTAGATTATTGTCGGTAACCAGTGTCAAAGCTTCGACGACTCACTGCACGTACAAGTGTAGCCTTGATTAGATTAAGTGGTTAGATTAAGCGTCGGTTCAGATAAGTGTAGCCTCGATTGATTAGATAATTAAGCAGCCCATACAAAAACTGAAATACATAGTACTATGGAATAATCTAGATGACATTAGTTCTTTACTACTGTAGTAATACTCGACACTAGGGGCCGTCTGATTAGGGGTGGGTATAAAAACCGAAAACCGAAAACCGAAACCGAAAAGACCGAGACTGAAACCGAAATGACCGAGACCGAAAAGACCGTTAGAAATTTGGGTAGCGAATTAGAAAAGACCGAAATTAAATCAGAAATTTGGGTAGCAAATTAGTAAAGACCGAATAGACCGAAGACCGAAGAACAGAAAACCGAAAAGACCGAATTTATTACGGGTATCATTTCTGGATGACCGAAATTGTTAAAGACCGGAAAGACCGAACCGAACTAACCGAAAAGACCGAACACCCACCCCTACGTCTGATTGTACAACGGCACTGGAAGCTGCTAATGCTAAGTCAATGCATGCATGCGATTCTAGCTTAGGAGGAGTAAGTATGCCGGATCCGCGCCGCCCGAGCTCCTCAACCACACCCGGCAAAAAATCGGCCGCTCCGACGGCTCGAAGTGTGCGCGCTTGCTCCCAGTACTCGGACCTGGCCGAATCAGCGCCTCCCGGAGCCAGGCCGTGCGCCCGAGCTCGGCGCCGGAACCATGGCGGCGGCGGCCGGCGCGACCGTGCGGACAGGAAACGGCACCCCGGGCCCGAAACAAGGTGGAATCGAAGCGGCCGGAGGCGGCGGTCATTTTCTGCGGTGGGGAGGGAACGGGGGGCGGCAAGAGGCGTTGGAGCGTGGCGGCGGAGCGCGGCGGCGGAGAGAGGAGGGGAAAGGGGAAGGAGCCCGAGTTGAAACTTCCGCGCGGGAAGGTTCGCGCCATGAGTTCGGGGTCCGGGAAAATCAGCTTCCGAAACTGAACAGATTGGGGTCGGGCGGGTGTGTATCCTGTTTCCGGATAAATTTTAGTGATACGGTATCGGATAGTGTATCTGTTCTGTCAGAAATTTTGCCCCCGACCCGAAAAAAAAACAGTTATTTTCTGGGTCAGGGGCTTATCCGGTATCTTCTAGATATGCTCTTAGTAGTTGCGAAAGAGGGAGTGATATGAAGCTCTAGAGGTAGCCTCATGTTGGAGCGATTTGTGGCCATGTTGAGCGACATGTCTCTATCGTAGGTGGGGGACTAGCTTATGGAAAAGCGAGAAATCAAACTTCTCAGTTAAATTCAAAATATATTTCTACCAACTATTATTCTACAAGCCTAATGGATGGGCGCGGCAATGCGCGCCTAAATGATCTAGTTTGTAGAAAGGAACAAGGGGCATCTCCCATGTTGTGCTCTTGTAAACGGGATGGCCCAGCAGGCTCTCTGGATATTCGGTTTTGCTGGTTTGGGGACATTCTAGAATCCAGAATCTTCTGCATGGGTTTTCTGGTTCATCGATTGTTTCATGTTTTCGGCGGTTTTCTCTTTTTGTCCCCTATTTGTTTTTCTTTTTTGTCACGTTTTATGATTTTGAAAAAAAAAAGAGTTGCAAGCGCGGCGCATGAAGGAAGGGCGCGGGCGAAGCGCATTGCACTTCGCGCAATTCGTCTCCCGCCGAATCGGAGCTCCCGAAACAAGGCGGTAAGTTCAATTAATTTTGGATCGGCCTATTTAATCTGATTATCGCTTGAATAAGTAGTCCTTACTTTAGTGTATGTAGGTAAAATAAGATGTACGATAATGTATGATAATTAGGAAGTCTTGATATTTCTTCGCGGAGTCCCTTCTTCAATCTTAAATTGAAAAAAAAGGAATGCCCCTTAGGGACCTTATCTTCGGATACCAAGATTTAATCTTAGCCTCGTCGTTTTCAATTTTCAAATCGAATCAATATCCCTATTGGTAACCATTTGGGCCACTACCCCCAAAACAAACCCTAGTTTGAGGATAGAACAATGGTATGAATTCTCAAAACCCAATATCAGCAGGCCTAGTTACTCTCTTCCCCGAACTTATGCGGAGTACGAATTTATCGAGTTCGATCAGTACTATAAACCTAAGTATTTTTTTGATCAGATTGGAATTGCAGTCCCCTGCCTTACCGCCAAAAAAATCCGAGCGAAAATCGAGAAAAGAGTAAGTATTCATCCACGTTTTCTTACGAAACCCCTTTTATTTTTAATATAATATAATATAATTCTACTTACTTTTTTCCAATCTTAAAAAAAATTATTCCTTCTTTTTTTTATCATGTTTCTATTATTCTTTTCGATAGATTCTATCTTAAGACATACATTGTCACCACAATAAAACTCTCTGTTTCTTTTTATTGAGATTAAAAGGAGAAAAGGTGGATTTCTAGTCAAAATTCAGAACAAATTGGAAGCATTAACTAGAATTCTATCTTTTTTTAGTCCAGAAGTGAACTACGCCTTTCCCATGGGCCTTTGCTATCTCTATATGGGCTTCGGCCACCAAATTGCAGGAAGAATGGGTAAACGCTCGTTCTTGGGTGCTAGCCTGGTGTAGAAGTAGAAAGCGTCGGAGACAGACGCCGGGTTAGCCTGGAAGGGATCGAACCGCGTTGCACGACCGACGAGTACCACGCGAACGTGCAACATGTATAGCCTGGTGTAGCTGCGAACGTGCAGTCGGAGGCAGCACGCGTTGCACAGCCACCACCACGCTAGCCTGGTCTAGTCATTTCCTCGCTCTCTTCAACGCACGCGGCTGCAATGCCATAGGCTGCATGCATGGGGCTTCTGCTCCTCGATCCTCCAAACTCCCACCATGGTGAAAGATATCTCCCTCCGTTCCCAAATATAAAAATGTTTAAATGTTTTAGGTTTTGCGACCCGATCGAGGCAAACAAGTTTACCAAGTTTGGGGTCAAGCCCTGGTCGCGAAGGCTGCACATCCATACCGTGCGTGGATGCATCCATCCATCACTGGAGAAGCGCCAGGGCCCTATCGCTGCCGGTGGCGTGCGGATAGGGCCCAACCTTCAAGGTGCTCAGGGACACGCGCGGCGCAGACGCAGTCCTGTACTGTACGCGGTACGCTGGCCTCGTGTACATCTGCTACGGGTCACGTCGAACCTTTTCGAGAACGCACGCCACGTCGTGGCAGGAAGCCACCGCCGGCGAAAGCGGGGGGACGATCGATCTTCGGCATTGCATGCATGCCGGCCGGACGCCGGCGACCACGCCGCGCCGCGCCGGCCAAGGACGGGCACGGCGACAGGCAGCAATGCGGTGCAGACAACGTCTACTGTTGCCGATCCACTTGCCGTGCGCACCGCGCGAAAGCGAACCAAAAGCACTGTGCCTGCGTTCGAAGGTCGCCGCCGCTGTCTCTCTCTCTCTGTGTCCCTCCTTCCTTGCACGCGCGAAAACAGTGTGTATTTCAATCCAATCTATTCCTGGCTCCTCTGGCCCACCCCATACGAGGAACAGTGTGTTATGTTTGTCACGCACTTTCAACTCTGTAACAGTATTTTCCGAAATACCTGGGTCACTTCCCTGCGTTAAATTGTCCAAAAAAAAAAAGTTCTATCTAGCATAAAAACAAGAGAGCCAAGTGAGGTGAGCAAACAGGGGAAAAACCTGCCCTGAACTTTTGGTAACCGCCAAGTGAGGTGAGCAAACAGGGGAAAACCCTGCACTGAACTTTTGCTAACCGTCTGCGCTAAACTAGCCGGCCATCTGCTGAGTGTGTCACGCCACTCCCCGTCCCCGGCAACGGCAAGCAGAACCACTCCACAAACCGACTCCCACGCCCAGGCCACATCCATATTTTCAGACAAGTCCAGAGAGAGACAGAGGAGACATACGCAAGGGACAGGTCAACGAGCCGTTAATGGAAACCACAAACCTGTAAGAGCATCTCCACCGGCGCGCCCAACTCTGTTCCCAATAGACGTTTAGGACGCGCCGGCAGCAAAAATCGCCCCAGCGGCGCGCCCACTACCAAAAAAAGTTGCCGGCACGTCCCAATAGAGTGTCCGGCAACCCCGCTTCACGCCCAGGTTTTAGGGACGCAACCGGACGCGCCGGCAACCGCGGCAACGCGCGGCTCGGCCGAACCTGACGGACGGGCCCGACGCGTCAGCGACCCAACCGTCCGGTCAACGTTAATTACTGCGGCCCAACCGTTTCCTGACGCGTAGTGACGCGTCGCGCCTCGTCTTCCCCGACGTGCGTCGCCGGAGTTACGTCGCCTCGGGAACCGACGGCGACGTTAATGGCTCCTTCCCGCGCCGCGTTCGCGCGCTTTTCCTCTCCCCCGTCGTCCTATAAAGACCACGCCGCTAACCTCAGCCGCCGCACTCTCTCCCTCATTCACCGCCGCGCTCTTCTCCTCTGCCCGACTTCTCCACTCCCCCATCGACCATGGCGCACAACGGGCAAGCATCCGGTAGCGGCGGCGTGAAGACCTGCCTCCGGAAGGAGGAGGCGGCGTTCTTCCACCCCCGCCACATCCCCGTGCCGCCGGGGATGCGCGTCCCCAGCGGCAGCGGGTGGCAGTTGAGCGCGCTCGGCTACGCCGTGCCGCCGCTGCCGACGGGGGAGCGCTTCCGCGACCTCGTCCGCCTGCGCCGCCGGCAGCTGACAGCGGAGCAGCGGGCCGATCCGGACTACGCCGTCGACAACCCCAACTGGCTACCAATGCTGACGGCAGAGCGCGCCGCCGCCGTCGATGACCACGAGGGGACGGTGCGGCCCTACCAGAACAACGCCGCGTGGAGGCGGCGCTGGTGGGAGGGCCGCGACTTCTACGCCGTCATGCGGGAGCACGGCTGGGACGCACCCAGCCACCATTCCGGCGGCGTCTGGCAGATGTCGTCGACCAGCTCTTCGTCCTCCAGCGCGCGGTCCACGACGCCCACGACCCCGCGCTTCGAGCCGCCGCCGCCAATCACGAACAGCGGCAGGAGGATCAAGCCCAAGCAGGAGCCCGGGCGGTCGGCGCCGCCCAGGAACAGCGGCGTCACTATCCGCGACTTCGGGCCAGCGCCGCCGCCGCCTACGAGCGCGCCCCGTGCCAAGGTCAAGCTCGAGCCCGGGGCGTCCTCCTGCCGCGCCACGGTCAAGCTCGAGCCGGGGACATCCTCGTCCCACGGCAAGAAGCGCGCGGCAACGCCGCCGCCGCCGCCGCCGCTGACGGAGGAGCAGGCCGAGGCCATTTTCCTCCGCGACCTGGAACTCGCCACCAAGCTCTCCTACGACACGGTCCAGCCGGCGTCGCGTGAGTTCGCGGAGCACTGGTCCTGCATCGACAACAACATCATCGACCTCGACGCCGATGACCAGCTTCCCGCCGGGCCGGTGAAGGAGGAGGTCAAGGAGGAGGTGAAGGAGGAGGTGGAGGAGCCGGCCGACGCGCCACCGCAGCAGAGCCCGGCGCGTGGAATGTCGAAGGACGCGTTCTACGGCTACTGGACCGGCTAGAGTAGATAGGTTTAATTTAAATTTCGTCGCATTTTGCAAAAAGTTTCGAATTTCAATGAAATGCGTTAAGTTTAACTGAATTCAAGTCTTTTCTTTTCTCAAAAACCTATTGGGAGCGACCGGTGGGGCGCGTCGCTCCCAATAGACGGCAACGGCTGCCGACGCGCCGAAAAGCGTCTGTCCGTCAACTTTGCCGGACGCTCAATTGGGCGCGGCGGTGGAGATGCTCTAACCACACACCTCCAACATCCATGTGATGCCTGTCTATCTCGAACCATACATCGTCACCAGACCTGTGTTGCGTAATCTTTACCTTGATTATCGGCAACCAGTGTCAAAGCTTCGACGACACACTGCACACACGTCCCTGGATCACTAACTGAACGCATTTTAGACAGTGCCAGTAAAATACTTTAGATTAAGATTAAGCTCGGGTTATTCGGAACCAGTGTCAACACTTGTACGCCTAGAGTGAATAGATTAAGCGCGGGTTCAGAGGCTGCAGACAAGTGTAACCTGGATGATTAGATAACTAAGATGGATGACATTAGTTTTTTACTCGTAACTAAGACAATAAGAACCGTAATTAGCGCTGATTGTACAACGGCACTGGAAGCTGCTAAGTCAATGCATGTATGCGATAGCTAACTATGACGACGCGGCCGGCGGCATTGCCGGAGCGTTAGTTTGACTTGGGGTCGATCAGAAGAGCTCGAAGCGGGGGTCCTGCTTGCGCGACGTCGGCGCCTTGCAAGACTGCGACCGGCGCATCGGCGCGCCGGGGACGACGGGCGGGCGCGACGACTGGAGGAGCGGGAAGTTGAGGTTCTTGAAGAACGGGTGCGCCTTCACATCGGCGGCGCCGCGCAGGGACCCGAGGCGGGCGGCTGGGTCCTTGACGAGGAGGCGCGCGATGAGGTCCCGTGCCGCCGAAGTGTCTTCGCTGGAGCTGGAGGGGAAGGCGAGCGGCGTGTGCACGAAATTTCGCAGCGTCTCCTAGTTGGTGGCGCCGACGAGCGCGTTGCATGGAGTTAGCCGGTCACCATCATCAATATACTACGGTCGTGAGCGACGGACAGAGCCATTTTTTTTCGAGTAAAGTCTGAAATAAACCTTAAAGTGGTAGACGGTGTCCGGATCAAACCCTGAACTTCTAATCCCTTAAATCAGCACCCTCAACTTTCGATTCCCGGTCTAAGATAGTATTTGGTTCGTTCCCAAACGGGGGATTGCTGACGTGTCCGTGGTCGCCCATGTCTCACACTGATATTCATGGCGCACATATATCTATCAAGCTTATTTTTTCCATCTCAATCTTTTCATCTCTCTTTATGGACGCCGATAATCTGTCCCGATCCCGATCACCACCGCGGCGTCCGAGCAGTGGCAGCGCGTTCCATCTCGAGGAGCGGAGGCGTCCCCATCCCGCACAACCATGGTGAGGTGCCTGCAAAGCGGTGTGCAGCGCGCATGAGCACGGTGCAACGTGGCGAGCCGCCCCCTGCCGGCGAGAGCTAGCGGGTTGTCTCCTTTGACGTCCAGCCAGAGGAGTAGGCGTCGGAGCACGAACTGGTCCAGGCATGAAACCGAATCAAGGAAGGCCAGATTATTGGAGATATCCAACGATATTGATGGATTTTTATGGGTTTGTAGCAGTTTTGTTGCTTCAGTAATCAGTATCCAGGGCGCTCGTCCCGAGCAGCAACCCTCGCCTTCATAGCATGATAGCAGGCACGAAATAAAATAAACAAAGGCTACATTGGAGCTGCATGGAGGTAGCAAGTGAATTTTGAGGCAATTTATTGAAGATGGTCAAGTAGATCGAATTCTTTTTGAATATTTGAAGCCTTATTACCACTCTAGTATCCTTGCACACAGCCAACACACAGATGGGCTTAGACGTCTTTGCCTTCTAGCTGCGGAGGTCTGACCAGGAGTCATGGATGCCATGCGTTGTTGCCGCCTATGGAGCAGTATGGACTACCACCTCGCCGACACCGCTGTTCAGGCTGCTCGCCGGTCAGCAGCTGCAGGCACCGTCGGCCTGCGCGAGCAAGTGGTCGGTCCGTCAAGATTTGGGCTACCACCTCGCCGACGCCGCGGTTCAGGCTGCTCGCCGGTCAGTAGCTGCAGGACGGCCGGCCTGCGCGAGCAAGAGGTCTAGCCATGGCGGAGCACAACTTGATGAGGCAGGCAACCGACACGACGCCGACGCGAGGAGTGGCCGCCGCGCATGAACGATCGTGTCTCATATTTGCTCAGCCAAACATTAGTCAAGGATCCTTGTGTTGACTGCCGCCACCTCGGCAATCCCGGTCTGGAAATAATAGTCTAGCAAGTAACAACCGGGATTGTAAGTTGAGGGTGCTGATTTCCGGGTTTGAGAGTTTAAGGTTCGATTCCGACGTCGTCTATGAATTCAAGGTTCAAAACAGACTTTACTCTTTTTTTTCTGGCGCAGCTCACGGAGCGGGACGTGCGTACAGAGTTTGGCCTTTCTCATCCAAGATCTTCAACGCACGCAGCTGCGATAGGCTGCAGGCTATTGGAACTAGCTAGGCGGGCAGAGGCTTTTAGTTAAGCTGCATGGGCTTCTGTTCCTCGATCCTCCAAACTCCCAGCATGGTGAAACCTCTCGTCTCTATGTGCAGAACGTAGTTAATGCAACCCACATGACATCACAGGCTACCATTGCTAGTAATCGACCACGTGGTTGTATGTAGGAAATCCCTTTTGGCTCTCGCGTGCCAGTGCACCCGTTTTTTAAAAAAATTTGAAAAAAATTAAACGAGTTTCTAAAAAATCAAAACAAAATACTAGGTGATGTATATGCATGTCCTCTACGTACGGTGCTGATTATTTGTGAAAAAAAAATCTTATTACGAGCTACAGAAAAATAACAAATTTGGGGAGCAGCAACAAGTGACAATAGTATGGATTTTCTGTCAGAAATTTATCTTTTTTCTGTAGGCCATGAAATTTATTATTTTCTTACGAAATTTCTTGCGTACCTACACACCATGTATATCTTGTTGTGTAAAAAAATGCAGATTTTTTTGAAGCAAAAATGTTCGATTTTCAAAAATTTCAAAAAAAGGGCAGCAGTGTGCCCGAGAGCCAAAACTCCCCTTCCCGTTCTTGATACTTTCTAGGAGGAAGCAAGAAGATAGGGCCAGGGCGGTAGCCGGTAGGCCGGCCTCAAAGCATTTTCACCCTCATCGTCCAAATTCCTGCCGACATGGCTTAATTGGACCCTGTTTTAGAGTGCCGGAGGCCGGAGAGCCCGTCTAGTTCCGGCGGAAAGAGTTTCAAATATGGAGCATTATAGGATACATCGCCGAGAACATGCATATTTTTTCCAAATATTTTTGAAAGTTTCAAAAAAAAATTGGAGTTTTGAGAAGGAAGATCTCCCTACAGCGTAATATATCCACTGGCTGGCCGGTGGTGACAGGAGATGTCGTCCGGCAGCGCGACCCGATCGAGGCGACTGGGTTTACCAAGTTTGGGGTCAAGCCCTGGCTCTGCTGGTCTGCTCTGCGCAAAGGCTGCACGTCCATGCCAATGCCAAGCGTGCGTGGATGCATCCCATCTATCCATGACCGCAGGAAAACCGGGGCCCTAACCGCAGCGATTCGAGCGCGAGAGCGAGGAGCCGCACGCCTTCTACGACAATGTTGTCCCGCCGGGGCGCTAGAGCGCGGTGGGACGGGACCGGCCACCGCCATTGGGGCCACCCGCCAGCATGCCGCAACGGAGAACCCTACCCCATTGCAGCTGCTTTCATCGGGCCCGCCACAACGCAATGAGACCCAGCCCCACGCGCCTCGCTGCGACGACAACCAGGCCCACGCGGCAGGCCGTAGCTCCACCAACCTTCGGTTGCGGCTCCACGAGTTGTGCGCCGCGTCAAGACGGCGCCTCCAGCAACCGTGCCTACTCCTCCTCTACCGTAGTCAGTGGCGGAGGCAGGATTAGCCTAATTTGCATGTTGAGGGGGGCTGGGCTAAGCAAAAAAAAAACTGCACTGTTCATGTGCTTAATATGAAGGAATCCATGGTGTTAGGGGGGTCAGGGCCCCTACTGGTCCCCCATGCCTCCGCCCCTGACCGTAGTGGTCCTTGACGACGACGACGCACCGCGGTGGGACGAGGAGTAAGCTAGGATTAGGCTAGTTGTACCATTTCTCAAATTTCATTCAAACTCTTTGTAATATATAACAAATTTGAAGCATTTAATTTTTTTTGCTTCCGACTCTTCTTTTCTTATTCGAGGGACACCGTTGTGGGCTGAACCTCCAATACGCCGGACATGAATTTGAAGGGTGCATCATGGAGGTGGCTCTGGATTCCTGCTAACTTCTGCACTAAGGGTGTGTTCGGTTGTAGAATTAGGTGGCACGGGATGTCACGGTTCCGTTCCTAGGAGGCATTCTCGCGTTCGGTTCCCGGATGGAACGGAATGCACTCGTTCCACAGAAGCGAATATTCGCCACAGATTCGGAATGCACCCGTCCGGCCAAATCGGCCGGACGGGGTGGAACCGCTCGCTAACCAAAAAATCAACGCTCGCTCTCTCTCTCGTCTCTCCCATCAACGCTCGCTCTCTCTCTCGTCTCTCCCATCTAGCGACGGAGCAGGGCGAGCAGCGGACGGCGGCCGCGGAGGCGGCCGCGGAGGAGCAGCGCCGACGGCCAGGCGAACAGGGCCGCGGCGGCCAGGCCGGAGCAAGGTCGGGGGCCGGATGCGGGCGAGGTCGCCGGGGCTGCCGCGGCCGCGGCGACTGCCTCTTCGCCGACGAGACGGGGCAGGGCATCTCCATCGACCGCCGCCGCGAGATGGTCTCCGATTTGGGGGCTCCGATTCCATGGATTCCATCGGCTCCGATTTGACTAGCACGGACGGCGGCGCGGCGGCCAGCCCGCCAGGCCAGCGGCCAGCCAGCGCGGACGGCGGCGTGGCGGCCAGCCCGCCAGGCCAGTGGCGCGACGGCCAGCAGGGCGGCCAGCGGCGGCGGAAGCTTCCAGGCCATGGTGTTCGAAGAACGACGGCCGGAGAACGGCGGCGGCCCGTCGGAGCAAGGCGTGGAGGCGGCCGGGCCGGAGCAAGGCCGGCCGGAGCTAGGGCCGGCGGCGGCCGGGCGCCCCAATCTCCGGCGTCTCTACTTCGATTTGGAAAAAAACAGCTTTTTAATTAGTTTTGTCTGTTAACTCCGGTTTTGAGTAAAAGAATTAAATTTAAGTCCTAATTAATTGAATGTTTAACAAATAACACCGTTCCATTCCGCTTTTCAATTCTCCAACCGAACACGAGGATAGAACCATTCCATTACAATTTTTTGTTCTAACCGAACACGAGGATGGAACCGTTCCATTCCGTTCCACGCCATCCTAAAACCGAACACACCCTAGACTAGCCGTCAATTCGCTGAATATTTCACGCCACTCCCCGGCAAGCAGAACCACTCCACAAACCAACTCACAGAGACAGAGGAGACATACGCAAGGGACAGGTTAACGAGCCATTAATGGAAACCCCAAAGCTGTTACCAGACAGCTACAACACCCATGTGATGCCTGTCTCGAATGATACTCAGTGTAACTTAAACCAACCAATACCTAGATTATTGTCAGTAACCAGTGTCAAAGCTTCGACGACTCACTGCACGTACAAGTGTAGCCTCGATGATTACTACTGTAGTAATACTCGACACTAGGGGCCGTCTGATTGTACAACGGCACTGGAAGCTGCTAATGCCAAGTCAAAGGATGCAAGTGTAGCCTCGATGATTAGATTAAGCGTCGGTTCAGATAGGTGTAGCCTCGATTGATTAGATAATTAAACAGCCCATACAAAAACTGAAATACATAGTATGGAATAATCTAGATGACATTAGTTCTTTACTACTGTAGTAATAATCGTCACTAGGGGCCGTGATTAACGCAGATTGTACAACGGCACTGGAAGCTGCTAATGCTAAGTCAATGCATGCATGCGATTCTAGCTTAGGAAGAGTAATTATGCCGACGCGGCCGGCAACATTGCCGGAGCGTTAATTAGTCTCGGCGGCATTGCCTCGGCAACGATGATCAGAAGAGGTCGAAGCGGGTGTCCTGCTTGCGCGACGTCGGAGCCTTGCACGACTGAGACCGGCGCATCGGCGCGCCGGGGACGACGGGCGGGCGCGAGGACCGGAGCAGCGCGAAGTTGAGGTTTTTGAAGAACGGGTGCGCCTTCACGTCGGCGGCGCCGCGGAGGGAACCGAGGCGGGTGGCCGGGTCCTTGACGAGCAGGCGCGCGATGTGGTCAAGCGCCGCGGCGAGCTGCTGGGTGTGGCAGCCGGTTCCGCCGGAGCTGGAGGGAAAGGCTAGCGGGGCGCGCACGATGTTGCGGAGCGTGTCCTCGTTGGTGGCGCCGGCGAAAGGGGTGCGGCCGTGAAGGAGCTCATAGAGGAAGACACCATAGGCCCACCAGTCCACGGCGGCGCCGTGCGCGCCGCCGCTGGCGACCTCTGGCGCCACGTACTCGTGCGTCCCGACGAACGAGCTCGACCGCGCAGACACCGGCTCCGCCACGAACCGCGGGGGCGACGCCGCGCACCAGCGAGGACGCCTCCGTCGCCGCCTGAAGCGCACCGGGAAGCAGGAAGACACTGTGCCCGTCTCCTCCTTGTCGTCGGTGTGGGCGGCGGTAGGAAGCTCGAGGGACGGCGAGGAGGTGGACTCGAGCGAGAGGTCGAAGTCGGTGAGCATGATGTGTCCGTCGGCCCGTATCAGCACGTTCTCCGGCTTGACGTCCCGGTACACGACGCCCATCATGTGCAGGTATTCCAACGCCAGGAGCACCTCGGCGGCGTAGAACCGGGCCGACGCGAGCGGGAAGCGGCGGGAGGGCATGCGGTGGCGGAGCGAGTGGAGGTCCCCGCCGGGGCAGAACTCGGTGACGACGCACGAGAAGCGCGGCGCGGCGTCGAAGTCGGCGAAGAGCGTGGGGAGGAACGGGTGGTCGAGCAGGCGCAGGATGCGGCGCTCCGCCGCGGCCCGCTCCAGCTTCCGCTTCCGCGCCACCAGGCGCCGGTCCACCACCTTCATCGCGTACAGGCAGGGGTTGGCCGAGTCCTCTTCGACGGAGCGGAGGCGGCAGAGGTACACGGTGCCGATGTCGCCGCCCCCACGCGCCGCACCAGCTTGAAATCCGCCGGCCCGAGCGGGGTCGCCGGGGAGGATCTGGACGCTGAGAGCGCGCGGATGGCAGCCCAGGCTACGTCGCCCGAGCGGTGTGGCCGGTTCACCGGCGCGACGGGACGCGGCGAGCAGGACGCTGCTGCCGCGGCCACGGCTGTGGACGGGGAGCAGTCGAAGGAGAGGCGGGAGAGGCTGGAGCAGCGCGCGAGGCTGCCGGCGCTGCTGGCGGAGCTGAGGCTCGAGTTGGGCGCCTCCGTGGAGGAGGCCGTCTCGAGGTCCGACAGCGGCGACGAGGCACCCGCAAGCAGCATCCCGTCCTTCTCCGTCGCCGGTGGTGGCTTCCTGAGAACGTGCGGAGCTGGAAGCGCGGGCACCATGGACGGAACACCAGTCTTCTTGCTCCTGCTCTGTGCTAGTGTGCGGACAGTGACGACACCGAAGCTTCTTCTCGTCACTCTGTGCTACTAGTGGTCGGGGACGGTTGTTGGGTCGTCTCCGGGCGTTTTGTACCAACGGCCACCCGGCGCCGGTTCGACGCGCACGCGTAGCTCTGGTCTAAATGACACGCGGGCCCACCCGGCTTCGTTCCGCACGCCCGAAGGTCAACTCTGCACAGTGACCTGGCACGCCACTCTGCACAGTGACCTGGCACGCCCACGTGGTAGAAACCAGCATGAAACGTCCAGGAGCTGCAGGAGGAGGAGGACCGGCGTAGGCCCGTGAGCTTCCGTTGCTACTAGGGGCAGGCCAGTCATTTCGCACCGCCGTCTGTTTTCTTTTGTACAGTACGCTTTTACTGGACTGGAGTTGAAACTGGGAGAGTGAATGCGGATGGGATGGGGCGTGGCATGCGAATGGGTGTTGGCCACGTGGCTCACTCACTGCTCCTACTAGCAGTAGCGTGAGCAGTGTCGTGTTGATGTTGGGTCTCGTACGTGGCGTATGCAAGACATGTTGATAGGTTCGTTACTTCTAGCACTTGTCGGATTTGGCATCCACACGTTCCATTACCATACAAATCTGCCGCCACGGCCCCCACCCTCCCCCCTCATCCTCCCTCGCCGTCGCCAGAGGCGCGGCCAAGCAAAGCCTGGTCGTCGCCGACGGCGGTGGGGACTCCACTCCACGAGAACTCAAATTTCTATGTCACGGGCATTGACTTTCTACCCTTTCTCACCAGGCCCTTCAAAAGTCTCAAAGACCGTTTCTGTTTTACACGTAGCAGTACATGTTTAGATAGAATATGTGGCTTGATCAAGCTCTAATTATGCATGCCCACATCAATTATGGGTGTGATGGTTTGACGATCGAGGATGGCTTGCAAGGCACGTAAGCAAATTAGTGAGATGGAGAATACTTTGTGTCAAGAGTTGGTACTTATGTCGGCTCAAAGCAAATGGAGTAGTGTAGGAGTACTAATTTTCAACATGGGAAAGTATAGTAATCATCCGGGGGATCCTGTCGTCCCGTCCTCCTGCTCGCGTGCCGTCTGATCCGTTCTGATTGTGTGGCTGGGAACGTCTACGTCGCTCACGCGCGCCTCAGCCTTATCCAACCTCATCCTCGCTCGCGGCTCGCATCACCAACAGAGCACTGCCATCCTCATCCTCACGGCTCGCATCACCACGCCGCCGCTTCTTAATCCATGCCCACCGCCGCGGGCCGGCTCGCCGCCGCCTCCAATCGGGCCGCCCCGAGCCTCGCCGCAAGGCCGCCGCGCTCCTAACCTTGCCCGAGCCCCTGCTCCTCTCCATCGCGTCCGATGTGGCCATCCGCGGGGGACGGCGACGCCATCGTCTTCTCGGTGCTCCGCCACGCCGTGCGACCCTCGTCTCCCTCGCGACCGAGCCACAGGTCCGGCGACGACAGCGCCAGAGAGCTCGGCCGCTGCCGCCGTTGACCTGCGAGGTCCCGCGCCGCCGCTGCCCTGGCCTAGGGCCCCGACGGGCACCTCCTACCTCGGACCTTCGGCCGTGCGCGCCGCTGGGATTTAGCCGGAGGAGGTCCAGGTCCTTGAAGTCATCCGCAGCGACGCGTACAGGGGCAGGATCACCACGGACGCTCGTCGGCTGGGAGGCGTCGGCTCCTCTGGGGATGCTGATGCTCCGGTGCTGCAAAGGCATGACGGAGTTGGGGCACTGATGCTCCGATGCTGCAAAGGCATGACGGCGGAGCTCCTGCCGCCATGGCCACCGGCGTCGACGAGCTCGGGCTCGACCTACGGGCGTCGTCCTCGGCACCAAGCACGCCGCGGCCTCCTCACCTCGAGATGCCGCTATAGAGGCGGCGCAGCTTCCGCCATGGCACGGTGGCACACCCTGCTGTGAGCAGCGACGCCGCTGCGAGCGGCGAGTCGGATACTGTGGGGGTCGTCGTTGCTTTGAGGCGTGATGCTACCATGGCGGCACGGCGGTGCTGCCATGGCGACCCGGCGGAGCTACCAGGGCAAGGTAGTGCTACTACCAGGGTGGCAGGCGGCTTTGCTACCAATCGCATATGTCGGTGCTGCCATGGGAGGGAAGGTGTGCTACCATGGGCACATCTTGATGCTACCGTCCGCATACGGCGGTGCTATCAGCGGCAGGTGGCGAAGTTGGCGTCTTCTCCGGCGTCGGGCGGTGCTCCCATGGGCGCCGGGCCGTGCTCCGACCGGCGCGGGGCGGTGCTCCCATAGGCGTCGGCCCGTGCTCCAAGCGGCGTCCGGCGGTGCTCCCATAGTCGTCGTCATGTGCTCCCATAGGCGTCGGCTCGTGCTCCCGGCGATGCTACAAAGGGCATGCCGCCAGAGCTACAAAGGCGGGGCTCGTTGCTGCAAAGGCATGCCGCCGGAGCTACAAAGTTGGGACGGCGGTGCTACAAAGGCGGGGCTCTGGTGCTGCAAAGGCATGACGCCGGAGCTACAAAGGCGGGACGCCGATGCTGCTCCTCCCGGCTTTGCTCCTCCGCCGACGGTGATGCTCCAATACCACAATTGTTTTGCACCATATGTTGGGTGGATTTGCATCACAAGAGGAATTCTTTTGCTGCAATTGTTCTGCTTTTTTGCTCATAAGTTTCGTCAGAGGATTTGGCCTAAATTTTTTTGTTGCTACGAAGCTGCAATTATCAAAAAAAATTGCTACAATAGTTTTGTTGTTTTGCTATAATTATACAAACTTTGTGCTACCATGTCCTCGTCCATGTCTCTGACAAAGTCGGTTTTGCTACAATCGTTTTGTGGTTTTGCTACATTTATACAAAGTTTTTGCTACGAGCTCTCCGACGAGGTTTTTGTCCATGTCTCGGGGGTGCTTGGAGGACCTGGCCGGAATTTTTTGCTACAATACTGTAATTTTTATTTTTGTTTTTGCTGCATTAGTTTTGTGGTTTTGCTAAAATAGCATAATGTTTTTGCTATCATGTTTTGTCCATGACTGAATTTTTGCACCATACGTTCTGTGAATTTGCACTGCAAGAACTTTTTTTTGCTACAATTTTGCTCTGCTGTTTTGCATCATAAGTCTAATCGGAGAACCTTGCCGCAGGAATTTTTACGATGTTGCTGCAATATAACTTTATTTTTGCTATTATTGTTATCTGGTTTTGCTACAATAGATCAAAAAATTTGCTACTATATCTCCGGCGAGGTCTCCGGCGATGTCTCCGGCGAGAGTCTCCGGCGATGTCTCCGGCGAAGTTGATTTTGCTACAATCGAACTTTTTGTTGCTACAATAGCATAAACTTTTTGCTACCACGTTTCCGACGAGGTATCCGGTGAGGTCTCCGGCGAGGCCAGAATTTTTCTTTCATGTTCTGTGTACGAACCGTTTTTTGCTACAATGCAGCAAAAGCGGGACGATTTGTAGCAAAAACGGGAGTTTTGTAGCAAAAGCGGGATTAGCCTATTTTTAGAGGACACGTGTCGGGCTGGCGACCCGGGGGATCGGACGGAAAGATCCGGGGACGTCTAGTCCTGTCCTTTCAACATGTATGACCAGGCATGGCTTTCTCGTCAAAGAGTGTTCTATTTCTAGGGAAGACAGTCTCAATCGGCCGTAAAAGACGGATTTGATGCATGCTGTAATTAAGGCCCGGCCAGTTACCTAAACCGCAAGGCACCACCGGATCAGTACTTCAGTAGTAAACACAGGTCGTCTATCCTGGTGTCAAAAGGTCAAGCTTTTAAGCATCAATGCTAATTTGAAACCTTCTTCACGTGGTGTACGTAGACTTAAGCCGGGTTACATACGTGATCAGCTTAGTGCGTGAGTCCTAATTCCCTTTGACTAACGAAAACATGGGAGCAGAGCTTGACTAGGTGCAGTGTGAGTGTGTGACTAGAGCTGCTTGAGCTTATTCCTGTAGAAAAAAATGTTCATATTCCCTTATTGGCATCCCGTTCCCATATTCTCATCATTTGCCCTAAGTACATGATTAATTAGCAATACGGATATATTTAAACGTGTTTTACTGTTTAGATACATCATTATTTAGATAAATCTTCATCAAGTATTTTGCAACCAAGGGAGTAAGTTGCAGGCTGGTTTTACTGTTCAAGTACATACATAATCAGGCACTACCCTACCACCTATTGTACTCTACATAGACCTCGACATCTCACGCGTGTACGTACGTAGCCGTTGTCATTGTTATGGTGCCACCATATCTATGCATGTGTACGTGCCTACGTATCCACCTGACTAGCTAGCTAGCCATCCATCAAACTTCTCATGCCGGTCGGCCGGGATTTTCTGGAAGTAGTTAACCAGCACCAAAGTTCTTCGAGCTAGGTTTGCTTAGGACATCTTTGGATTGAAAGAATTTCGTAGCAATTTTAGAGCATTCTAATCTATAGGAATTTATCTTATGGAATGCCTTTGGATCATAGGATTGTCATCATCAAATTTCCAAGGAATCTATTCCTATGTCCCCCATTTCATAAGAATCTCAACATGAGCTCAAACCACTTTTTATTTTTCCTTTGATAAGTCCAATGCACTCACACTCTATCTCTCTAGTCTCTCCTCAATCCTGCACAATTTCTATGTTTGTTTCCTGCACATCCAAATGTATCTCTTACAAAATTCCAGTGTTTTGAAATCCTGTAGGACTTGAATTGCATGGCACCTCAATCCTGTATTTTTCCTATTCCTACGTTTTGGAAATCGTACAATCCAAAGAGCCCTCAAAATGTCTGGCTGGGACTGCGTAATTTTCTAAAAACAACCTACTTATTTAGAAGCAGAACTAGCACATTCAGACTGACCAAATCAGATCTTAGTGTCAAGAAAATCGGCACGAACACCGCACTACGTACTTCTTTAATCGTACATTTCAGATCAGCCTTTGACAAAATGTACGATTATCAACATGAATCGAGGCTTAGCACGTACCACTACCATTGATGCAGATTTTTCTGGCTAAGTGCCAACAAAAAGTACAACAAGTTAGGCAAACAGACAACAAGCTAACCTGGTGTTTAATTATTTTCCCTTATTAAAAATAGCTGTGCTTCATCTTTGTTCAGAAACCAACAAAATGACGATCGATGAAGCTGGTGCGGCAAATACTTTTTTTTGCATGCATGCATCCATCCATATAATCAAATATTTCTATACTATTTAATACTCCCTCTGTTCCAATTTAATTGACCTCCTATACACCATATGTGGATGTCATTCACATTTGGTAAATAGGAAGTTAATTAAATTCGAACGGAGGGAGTACTATATCTTCTTCGAAACAAAGAACTGTACCATCCATAGCTCTTGACATTTCACTGTACGTGCTAGGTACGTACGTCGCTTCTGTCGCTGCTATGATGCTATTATATGCATGTACAGTACATGCGTACGTACCTCCTACGTTCAGGGCTAGGTTAGATGCCAATATGCGTCAATCAAATTTCTCTTCATGCCGGCCGGCCGGGATTTTCTAGACGTGGGGTTGTTAAAAAAGCAGGAACGTTGTTTCAGGTTACCTATAAAACGTCAACCGTTGGATTAACTTGTCTTTTCGTGCGCCAGGGCTCATGTGCTAAAAATAAATAAATAAATCACACAATCTTACTGGAAATTCTTGAATGATCTATATACTTTCACCTGTGTGAAATATACAAATTTGTAATGTGTACGAAAAAGACAAGAAAAATGAACTAGGTGCTTTTACGTTTCGAAGTTTTCAGTTTAGCAAAACACACAATTTTTCCCCCTTACCCGTGCTTAGTTAACGGCCAATCTTCATAAGATAAGAAAACGGAACGGAAGTCAGATGCTTTGTCGAAGGTTCTGGTTCTTATATAATTTTTTCTCAAGAAAACGAGCACATATTTTTTTTTTTTGAAAGACCCAGCAATCGCTGGCTATTTCATTGATCAGCAGAGGGAAATAAGTTACAGTGGGCACCCGACAAGTTAAGGCACCTGTCGGAGTGCTCGGAAAATTTCAGAGAAAAAAAAAAACCGCAAGTAAGTAATATGTGTTTGTTTTTAACCGGAAGTAGCACATCCAGAGTTCCCAAAAGCAGATCCTAGTGTCAAGCAAATCGATCGGCCGGTACGAACACCGCACTACCTACTTAATTAACTTGTCCGTTCAGTTTAGACATTGGTAGAGCAATTATCTAACATTGCTAATAGTGCGGCCAACAAATTTGTCTAGCTAAGTGCCAACAAAAAGTGCAGCAAGTCGGGCCAACATACGACAAGTTAGCTCACCTGTTTTATTGTTTCCCCTTGTTAAAGATCGACAGTCCCGATGGTGATCGTTCTTTTGTTAAAGAAAGAGATAGATGATAATAGTGCGGCCAAAAGCTATTGATCTTTATCCCTCCATGTATGCATATCATCCATATACATAATTTCTTTACTCATTTAACAAGAGTGTTGAATTGATAGTTATTGATCCTTGTCATACCATGCGCGCCGCGGGATCAGTACGTTAAATAGTTGATAAGAGAAAAGTGCAGTTAAATGGACGTAATTGAAACGTAAAACACAATGATGAAGGAAAATGCAGTTGAACGAAAACAAAAACACAAAAAAGTGCAGTTGAGAAAGAATAGTACATCTGAAAAGAGAAACACAATTAAAAGGATGCAACCGAGAGAAAACAATTTACTAGATTCTTGTGAGATGCACAAGTGAGTAAAACGCTGGATTAGTCTAGCATGCCACGTTGCCACGCATGCATGCATCTAGAAGCTCATGATGCATGCATGCATGTGTGGACAGAGACCAAGATCTCAAGTTACTTAAAACTAATCCCAAGAAACCTGGACAATCTTGAGAAAAGAAATTAAACAGGGCCGGGATCCAATATTCGCGCTAAACGAGTTGGTACTTTCTTAAGTGCATCTTGGTAAACTAAGCAGCAATCTATTTACAAACATGATGTGCTTAGCTAAGATTGTAAATATTCAGTTATAGTTTCACAAATGAATATGAAACTTGGAATCATTTGGATTGCAACAGAGACTTCTACATTTCTATTGCAGCTATAATCAGAGTTCTTCTTATGCCAATAAATTTGCCATAACTTAGACATTTTCCCCAATCCTGTGTTGACTGAGTTTTGGTTCGCAGAGTCTTGGTGCGCCAGACATGAGGACCGTGGCGTGATGGAACAGGCGTGAGCATGACGATGAAGAACACGGGCTTGGATTGGGGAGTGACTGCAGATGTTAAGATGCCATGATGAGGTTCTCCACTCCCTATCTGATTATGAAATAGGCCTACACCTGAATTGGGCATCATAGATTGCACTATCTTACCATTTTTCCTTATGGAACTTGTCCATTTGAGCTTTCATTATCACATTGTTCTGAATTTTGAACAGGTAATGTGATCTGAATGTTCTAGGGAAGTACACAGTTTTTTTGGGAGGATACAGATGAATGGAAGTTGTAAAGAGTGTTCACATTTTTAGACTGAAGAGCAGGAGGTCGTTGATGAGTCAGATTCAACAAGAATAGATACATGACAAGAGTTCACTCTGCTCGCATGTAGGTAAATGAAAAAAATACAAAGATTTTACTATTTCAAGGTCCAATAAGTAATTGTTCAAGCATTTTCCTTTGTATGTTATTCCATTTATGACACGTCTCAAATTTCCATGATTTTGTATCATTGTCAATGCAAAACCTTGCTTTTCCTATAAAACTCAAGGATTCGTTTATTTCCCATGTTATCTGCATAAAAATACTTGGTGGACTATTCCCTATTTAATTGTAGGTCCAAACTGAAAAATAATAGCCTATTTTATTTCCATGAAAAACTAAATGATGGAAGTATGAAATATATTTAGGCTACAAGAACATGATGAGGGAGCTCCATATCTAACTCTCGAACAATTTCTGTGTTGGCTTTTGACTGGGACAATTGCTTGATATTACTCCAGGTCGTGCATCCATTTGTTCGTGCAACGTCTCAGCTTAATTTACATTATAACACTAATGATATCATGTAGGTTATGCATATACTGCAAGCTATTTGGCTATGTATTAGCATCAGGTATACTAATATTTCATGTTATTTCTTCAGTCTTCACTTTGGCATATCGTCTCACTTTTGGTTTTTTACATCTATATGTAAATGGCATTATCCACACAAGCAATGAACCTCCCTAAATGGGTGTATATTTTTGTTCACATGACAGGTTGTGAGGACGCGGTGGGCAACCTGGGTCTGGTCGTTTTCCATGATTATAGCATATAAAATTCCCTGATTGTAGACAAGTATGTAAACGCAATTTGTTGTACACAAGGAAGCAAACTCATTAGGTTTCCAAAAAAACTTCTTGTAGATATTGTAAGATATTATACCGTGTGGTGACAAGGAAGCAAAAGCAATTGTTTACAAGTAAAAATATAAAGAACCATGGTTCTAGAGATCATGATTTTGGATTTTGTGATAGACATGTGTGGTTTTAGTGATTAGATGGTTTGGATCAAACATCGATTGAACGGTCAGATTCTGAGGCAAGTACTGCATATCAACATAACTTTATATTTTGATCTAAAAAACAAAACTGTATATTCTAACCATACAAGTATTGCATATTAGGTTCAGTAAAGTATTCAACCACCAAGAGTGGCGTAGAAAAAATCCATCAGGCCATCATTGCATTTTACATCAGAATGAACATACCAATGACAAAACCGAACAAGATAGTAAGAGCGACCTCTGTTTCTTGCCAGCATGTAGAGTATGATAGAAATCATTCTTTTCATGTATGGAGCCATTCTTTTCCTGTATGGGGTGACTATGACATCTTTTTTTTATCGAATGTCCCAGAAGGGACGCGACTATGACATCTTAAAAGTATTTGCTTGCACTAATTTGACAAATGAAAGTTATTCTGATCTATTCCCTCACGTACTCTTGAGTTTTATTTGCCATGCGTTCTTGTTTACATTGTTGCTTGTCCAAGGCAATACCAGGATAATAAGAGTATTACTCTTTTAGCTTACATCAATCTATCTGCCTACTTTTCATCAAGTTTTTCATTTGCAAATACAACACCAGTATATTTTTTCAACATTTACAAACATGCATCGACAATGATAGTACTACTACTTATGGTACCAATACAAACCACAATAATTTGTATTCGGACCGGTCATTCCACTGTATCTAAGTACTACGTCTTTACGCCTCCCGGTTCCTTATTAACAGCCCTAAGATCATGGGATCTCAATTCCGGTATCCGGCTCTCTTGAAACCAAATGCCCCTCTCTGTTAGAAAAAAGAGCTCTGCGCCTTAGATCCATCAAGAACAAAGAACGATAAAGTTAAATGTCTAAATAGTTCAAAAGGCCACATTTTTGTTACTGCTTAGCCAACATGCAACAACATCACGAGATAAAATGTATGGCTCTAATTCAGGCCCGATTGTGGCACCCGCCCCAATGGAAGAAAAAATGATAATCATAAGAAAAGGAGCCAGAAAACAATAATATACATGCAAAGCACGTAAAACTTATGGCTACAATACAGTCTTGCTTCTGGCATTCTCGCTAGAGGCGGAACGGGGTTCATAAATAGATTGGTCATATACAAATAAATTCGAACATGGGCTAAAATCATATGGATCATAAATAAGATGTTCATCTGCAATAGAAATATGCATGTTCATTTGGAATCGAATCATAACCATAGAAACATATTATATATTGGCTGCGTTAAATCCACTACCGATTGAACTCATCCGCACACCAAATAAATGGTTTCTCCAGTTGAAGACTTTACACAAATATAATTTATGATTACCACAAAGGTTAGTCATACACAAATAAATTCAAAACTCATATGGGTTAATAAATTCTCGGGTAGCCGCATGAAGGCCACATGAATTTCCAACAACAACAATATACACAAAATATATAAAATTTAAGGCTAAATTACAGTACTGATTTCGGCACCTGCGCCAGGGGCGCAACGCGCTAAACGAGTTGGTAGGGGGACACGCAGGACACGGCCGCGATGCCCCGGCCGTTGGTATCACCTAAGAACCTGACAGCAATCAAGCAAGGCATCACTTCTGTCTGCAGCTAATATAATTACTTTTGTTTAACCCCGAAGTCCCGAAGGAATCTGAAAATTCTTAAGTATCTTGCTCTACTCCTTTCTTTTGCTAGATTAAGCAGTCTTGCATGGCAAGCCATTGACATGCTCACATGGCTTGGCTCGCACAAAGTACCCAGACAGACATACCACATATATAATTTGCCTTTTTCTATCACTTAGCCTATTTCTATATACAGATGAATCGGAAATGCGATGAGCTGACGCCTGCATTGTTTGTTTTACTACTGATGAAAACACTCGCGAAATGTACTTGAATACACTATAGACATTGCTTTTCTTTTCCTGGCCGGTCCGAAAGCAAGAAAAATGCAGTGCATACTGATGCAGCAGTTAGAGTACTCGACTGCTAAACAAAGATCTCTAGACTGCTAAACAAAGAGCTTTAGCAGTCGACTAGTACTTAATATTTAGCTTTAGAAAAAGAGAGTAGTACTGAATTTCGTACGTGGAGTATTGTAGGGATAGACATATGCATGCACGTGTTGACGAAATCGTCTATGTAAGCATACGAGCACCTGTCGTTACGAGGACTTGGAGTCGCGCGCGAGAATGGGTCTGTATTGTCAAAGACGGTTCAGCATTCACGGGACGCAGCAAATCCACGATGAAATCTCCTTTTGGTCGTGGTTTCGAGCAGTACGTCCCTGGTTTCGAGGGAAGGAGCGAGCGAAAGCGACGATCGTGTTCAGATACTTTTTGTCAACCAACGTCACATGATATTCTTTCTTTCTTCTCTTATCTTCCTCGATCCGCGCGAAACCGCGGCCATAGACAAACTTTTTCATAGAAACGTGATGGTTACTGGTGCATGGGCTTCTTTCCATGCACGCGAAGAGGGAGAGCTGAAGGTAGCGGCGGGATAAAGGAAGATGGCAGAGGCTTGTACTACGTACGTAGATGGAATTACTATTCGAACTATTGCACCATGCTGGCACTACTGGGCACTTTTTGATCGATCGATCGATCGTCTCCTAGCTCCAGCAGACCAGCACAGTGCACTGCGCGTGCATGCGATAGGAATAGAATAACTGAGTAAACGTAGAAGCCCCCTGCCCAATATATAGGTTAAAAGTTAAGAGAAAGGGGATTTTCTTTTATAAATATAGCCCCCGGCCAATATAATTGTCAAAAGTAGCATCCTCTGAAATTTTGTGTCAAAAATATCCGCCGCCCACTGGACCGGCAGAGGCTTTTACTTGCGCTTGCTGCATGGGGCTTCTGCTCCTCGATCCTCCAAGCTCCCAGCATGGTGAAAGCTCTCTGCGTGCGTGCAAATGAGCCATGATGACATCACGGCAAGGCTATCTTCTGTAATTAGTCACGTGGACGTACGTACGTACGTAGTCACGTCCTGTGATCGTTGCGAGGATGAAGAACCAACGTCGTTAATGGGCCAGCACAACTGATAATGTACTATTGTATTAGCAAAATGTCCTTGGCGAACAACCGATTAACGACGCGGTGGGCGCAACCTGTGGAGAGAAGAAGGAAGACGAGACCAGGTTTAGTTTGAGGTGTTCATGCATCAGCTACAGCGTAGGAAATCGTGCTACAGAGATGACTTACAAGGAACGAATACAAGCCAGACCCGCCAAACAGTGAAAACATCACAACTAGCACAAACAATAGAGGAAACAGGGCCTTGTGGCCCAGTCACAGCCACCGCTGGCTCGCTGGCCAACTCAGAGAATAGCGCCTTGTGCACACGCTCCGGAAAAACGCCTCCACCATCTTCCTCCAACCCAACTTCAGCGTGCCGATCGAAGCAAAAACTCTTGCCAGACCTGCGGCCGATGCCACCATATGACACCAGGCTACGCCTCCACACTGCGCGAGTCCATCTAGCCATGACCGTCGTCGAGTCCCCGCTGCACCATGCCGCCAAGATCTATCGTCTTCAACGTGGTAGAAGAAACTCCGTTCCACCGGTAGACCATTCCAGGCATCACGTGTTCCAAAACGATGCCCCCTACGGGGAGAAACGACACCGGAGTGCCGCCATCGCCCGATCCGCTAGAACCAGATCTTGGGTTTCCCCCGGAACATCTTGGCGGGAGGCGGAAGAATCACAGCGACGACACATTCATCAAGGTAACGACGCCCACGGGCGCCGCCGTCGTCGGCCCCGACCGCATCGGAGCCCAGCTCTCACCGACCATCATCAACGCCTCCAGACCTACCACGAAAAGAGGCAGGATGCCGGGTGGCACGCCATCGGAGGTGAGCAGCGCCACCGGAGTCATCGCCCTTGTCCCGGCTGGATCACCTGCGCACAACCCAAAAAGGGCCGAACCACCGGAGACCCTCGTCGTCCGCCACGCCGATCTGCGCAAGGAGGGTCGGGTACCCACGTCGTCCGCCACGCCGCCGATGGAAGGACTCGACGTCGCCGTGGCGCCCGGCGGCCGCGCCACGCCCGAGATCGGGGAACCAACCCGTGTCGGCTCCAACTTCACTCGAGGACGAAGAGATCCCTCCGCCGCCGGCAGCACCCAGGCTTTGCCTGGCCGCGCCCTTGGTGGCAGCGGGGGAGGGAGAAGGGAGGAGCGGTGGGGGCTCTTGGCGGCGGCAGCGCTAGGGTTTTCCCCCTGCCGCCGCGCGGGTGCGAGAGGGAGGGGTTATCGAGCGAGGGGTCCATACCATACGAGAAATTAACGGTGTGCTATGCGTCTCCACGCTTTCGTATTTTCACAAGTCATCCCTGCGACGGTTCCCCATAAAAAGTTGTTAAAAAACAATCGAACATAATAACATTTTTTCTTGATCTGAAATGTGAACATCAAAAATTAAAAAAAAAATCAGATTTGTCAAGATTTTTCATTTCTGTCTAGGCCAGAAGAACTATTTCAGGTTGAAAATTTGCAGAATCGTAGAATAAGACGTTTGCAACATTTAGGATTGTTTTCAAAATATTTTAAAACTTTAAAATGCAGATTCATTAAATTCAAAAAAGGGCACAAAAGCACTTTCCGGGGCTGCCCATTATTAGGCCACCTTTGATTCTTAGGATTGTTAAAAGATTTGTGTAGGATTAAAATCTAATGGGAATTATTCATTTGAAGCAGTTTGATTCATAGGATCATTTCCGTAGGAAAAAATCTCATACAAATAGTACAAACTTCATAGAAAAATAACATAAGATCTAACTTTGTGGAAAATTTCTTTCACCATAATCAAACAACTTAATATTCCCATAGTATTTAATTATTCATAGCATTCCAATCACATGAGTTTTCTATGCGTACACTTTTCCCTATCCTAGGGATTCAAAAGGAGTCCTTAATTGATCCATTCCTATGATTTTTTGTGGCTTTCTAAACTCATGTGTCATGTTTTATAAAGGCTATATGGTCGCAGAAAATCGAGTGAGTGGACGTAGTGGCCTGTCCACTCTTGCCTATGTAAGACTAGGTAAGCTTGTGATATATTTTTCACATGTTATTTATGATAATAAATGCATACAGACTCCAATAATCCGGCACTTTACTAGTTTGTTTAGGGTTGCTGCCGGGGACACCATCTCTCATTGTGCCAGCCATGTGTCCGTCAGCACAAAGCGAACACATTTTGGACGGTGCGGGATCATATTCCGAGGTGCGGTAGCAGATGTTATAACGACAGCTCTAACGGGACGACGCATTTCGTACTTCGTACGTTTATGTGTGTGATGTTTCTGTCTCTGTCTCGGTGGTCTAAAAACTACACCCAATGAGACATCGCAACAAGACATGACACGTTTGACTCGACACATTTCTGGTCCAAATTTGGATCAAAATACTGACTAGTGCGGACATGCGTCGTGTCCAACCCTGATCTGTCAGCCCCTCCCATTGTCTAACCAACGCTTTTTGCAGCGAGCAAGTCTTTTAAAAGAGCGATGACGAACAAAACCCTAACAGTGGCCACCTCCTCTCCTCGTTCCGGGCACTTCCTCTCCCAGCTCTCGGATGCCACGCGCAGGCTTACTAGTGTATAGCAGGCTATGTGTCACTTCGAACTTTTTGAGCTGACACGCCAGGTCTTGGTAGAAATACACCACCGGCTCAGCACGGCAAAACCGGGGGGTGATCTACGGTTGCACAATATGAGGTTGTAGACCCATTCCACGTGAACATTCACACTTTTTCCTGAAATTTTTCGAAAAAGGCATATTGGGAAACAAAAAAGAAAAATTCATATGTGATTAGTGTCACTTTTATTTATTTTTTGTCTTTTTATGACACTATTCACACTATATTTGTCTTTTTTTATTTCTCAATGTGTATTTTGATTTTGGATCTGAAATCTTTGGATCTTGTAGACATATTCTGCGTGAACATTCACACTTTTTGCTAGAATATTTTGAAACAAGCAAAATTAAGTTTTTCAAAATGGAAGCATGGGAGTATGGAACTGGTTGGTACCACTGGATATTCTCCCACACCGGTGAGGCGGCGACCATGCCGCGCCGGCCAAGGACGCGCACACACGTACTCACTCCGTTCCAAATTAATTGACTTCCATTTGCCCACATATGGATGTATCTAGACATGATACATCCATATGTGGGCAAATGGAAGTCAATTAATTTGGAACGGAGGGAGTATGTGCAGTGCGGTGCAGCCAAAGCTCACTAGTCACTACTGTGCCTGAGTTCCAAGGTCGTCGCCGCTGTCACTCTGTGTCCCTCCTTACACGTCGGGCTAGCAGACGATCGAGCAGCGTGGCAGTATTATTACCAGCATGGTGCAATAGTTCCAACAGTAATTCCACGTACGTACGTACATATAAGTAGTACTGTAGTAGTACAACATCTGCCACCTTCCATTATCCGGCCTGCCGCTAGCCTCAGCTCTTAGCTCGACCTTCCTCTTCGCGTGCATGCACCAGTATCGATCCATCACGTTTCTGTGAATAGTTTGTCTATGGTTCGCACGGATCGAGGAAGATAAGAGAAGAAAGAAGGAAGATCATGTGACGTTGGTTGACAAAAGCATATGAACACGTACGTAAGATAAGAAAATTTGTATATATCTACACAATAAATCATGTTGAGATAAATACAAATTTAAGATAAGTTGAGACATCCCTTTATAGACTGAGAGAATACTTTTTTTTGCGGAAACAACGGAGGGCTGAGCTAGCACACCTGAACTTTTTGTAGTATTAAAAACGGCCAGAGCCAAACCAGGTACATGAGGTTCTCAGCTGCATGCAGACAGAAGTGATGCCTTGCTTGGTTGCTGTCAGGTTCTTAGGTTGATACCAACGGCCGTGTCCTGCGTGTCCCGATCCCCTACCAAGTCATTTAGCGCGAATATTGGCGCCCCAGTCCAATTTCTTCTCTCAAGATTGCCCAGGTTTCTTGGGATTAGTTTTAAGTAACTTAAGATCTTGGTCTCTGACCACACATGCATGCATGTATCATGAGCTTCTAGATGGATGCACGGGTGGCAACGTGGCATGCTAGCCTAATTTGGCTTCTTACTCACTTGTGCATCTCACAGGAATCTACTGTAGTAAATTGTTTTTTCTCGGTTGCATCCTTTTAATTGTGTTTCTCTTTTCAGATGTGCTATTCTTTCTCAACTGCTCTTTTTTTTTGTGGGTTTTTCTTCCGTTTAGCAGCATTTTCCTTCACCATTGTGTTTTACGTTTCAATTACGTCCATTTAACTGCACTTTTCTCTTATCAACTGTTTAACGTATTGATCCCGCGGCGCGCAAATTCAACACTCTTGTTAAAGGAGTAAATAAATTCTGTATATGTATGATATGCATACATGGAGCAATAAAGATCAATAGCTTTTCGCCACACTATTATCATCTCTCTCTTTCTTTAACAAAAGAACGATCATCATCGGGACTGTCGATCTTTAACAAGGAGAAACAATAGAACAGGTGAGCTAGCTTGTCGTCGTATGTTGCCCCGACTTGCTGCCCTTTTTGTTGGCACTTAGCCAGACAAATTTGCATCAGGGGTGCTAAGTCGCATTAGTAATGTTAGATAAGTGTTTTGCCAAAGGCTAAACTGAACGGACAAATTAATTAAGTAGGTAGTGCGGTGTTCGTACCGGCCGATCGATTTGCTTGACACTAGGATCTGCTTTTGGGAACTCTGGATGTGCTACTTCTGGTTAAAAACAAACACATATCCAATATATATGTGCTCGTTTTCTAGAGAGAAAATTATATAACAACCATAACCTTCGACAATCGACAAAGCATCTGACTTTGGTTCCCTTTTCTTATCTTCTGAATATTGGCCGTTAACTAAGCACGGGTAAGAGGAAAAAAATGTGTGTTTTGCTAAACTGAAAACTTCAAAACCTAAAAGCGCCTAGTTCATTTTTCTTTGTCTTTTTCATGCACATCACAAATTTATATATTTCTCACAGTTGAAAAATATAGATCACTCTAGAATTTCCAGCAAGCTTCTGGGATTTTTTTTTTATTTCTAGCACATGAGCCCTGGCTCGTGAAAAAAAGGTTAATCCAACCTTTCACGTTTTATAGGTAACCTGAAAAAAAAAAAACTACCCCACGTCTAGAAAATCCCGGCCGGCCGGCATGAAGAGAAATTTGATTGACGGATATTGGAATGCATATATAGCAGGGGCCCCGGCCGGCGGCCGCATCGGCGCCGTTGCCAATTAATTTTTCTACAGTCGATCAAAACCACCATCGCCGATCGAGAGGAACTCGATCGACACTACATTACTTGATCACTATCTATATCGATCTACGTCTAGAGTAGCATTTGTAGGCAATGATTTAACCTGTTCATCGCGCCGCGCGTGGCAGGAAACGTACACGTACGGTGCGATATCATTACACGATTTGATCATGCACTCGCGCATGGTACTGCCATTATACTAAGACAACACTCTATCCATGCATATATATGATCCTTGCATGCTTTCTTTCGAAGATCATATATGCTCCTTGCTTTCTTTCGAAGATCATATACTCCCTCCGTCCAAAAATAAGTGTCACAAGTTTGTCAAAAAGTGGGTGTATCTAGACATGTTTTATGTATAGATACATTCATTTGTGGGCAAACTTGAGACACTTATTTCTGGACGGAGGGAGTATTAAGCAGTATAGAAATATTTGATTATATGGATGCATGCAAAAAAAAGTATTTATCGACCATCATGTTGTTGTCTTCTGAACAAAGATGAATCAGAGATATCTTTAGTAAAGGGAAATAGTTAAACAACAGGTTAGCTCGTTGTCTGTTTGCCTAACTTGCTGCACTTTTTGTCGGCACTTAGCCAGACAAATCTACATCAATGGTACGCAGTGGTACGTGCTAAGCCTCGTTCATGTTGTTACTCGTACGTTTTGTCAAAGACTGAACTAAACGGGCATTAATTAATTACATAGTGTGCGGTCTTCGTACCGATTTTCTTGACACTAGGATCTGCTTTCGGAAGTCTGAGTGTGCTACTTCTGGTTTTAAAACAAGCAGATATAGAAATATGTGTACGTTGTCTATAGAAAATTTGGCAATCCGAACCTTTGAAAATAACATCCAACTTTCGCTTCGTCTGCATATCTTTTCAAGATTGGCCGGTAGCTAAGTACGGCTAGGGGGGAAAAGGAGTATTTTACTCCTAATCTGTTGCCTTGGCACACTTAACTCGATAAATTAGTTTACGTCCCCTTATTTCTTAAAAAAATTCTTATATCAAATTAATATATTCAAATGCAACTTGACACCAAAGGGTGAATACATCCTAGAAGATTAAATGCTTTGAACTCCATTATTCGAGTGGTTGATCTTTGTTTTCACTTTGAAAGTTGTAAACTTTTAAACTTGATTTTATGGATTCCGGCTGTACCCGCATGCTCGCGGTCGTACGGGCTATCTCTTGTGCCGGGCTGGGTGAATACATCATAGAAAATTAAATGCTTAGAGCTCCATTATTCGAGTGGCCGGTTGATCTTTATTTTCACTCCGAAAGACCCATGAGTTGTAAACTTTTTAACTTAATGAAACTATTAAATAAAGCGGGGATGTGTGCATGGTTTCGATTCAGAGACTGCCAGGATCCGCACCCGTTTCCTTAGTCAAAGGGAAGGACTCATTAATCTGATCACGTAAGACGTAACCCGGCGTTTAGTCAACGTACACCATGTAAAGAAAACTTCAAATTAGCATTGATGCTTAAAGCTTGACCTTTTGACACAAGGATAGACGACCTGTGTGTACTACTGATCTTCCAGTGGTGCCTTGCGGTTTAGGTAACTGGGCCTTAATTACTGCATGCATGCCTGGTCATACATGTTGAAATTTAATTAGTACTGATCCGATGGAGTACTAATACCCTTTTTTCTTTGCCCCGACATAGAAAGTACCAACTCTTGACACAAAAGTAATCTCCATCTCACTAATTTGCTTACGTATCTCGCAATCCATCCCCGATCGTCAAACTACCACCGATAATTGGTTAACCGAGTGCGCTTTGTTTCTACACTTGTCGCTCTTGCAATCATGCATGATCAGAGCTCGATCGAACAACGCATTCTACTACTACATGTAAAAGGGAAACGGTCTTGTAGACTTCATGGGTTGCGAGAGAAAGAGTAGAAAGTCAAGGCCCGTGAGGCCGTGACCTAGAAAGTTTAGTTCTCGTGTACCGTCCACGACTTCTGTCACAATAATAATTTGCACCTCAAAGGTTGTCTATAAGAAACTATTCCCTCCGTTCCGAATTAACAAACAAAAGCCATCTTGTTTGGAATGGAGAGAGTACTATTCTATCTCTCTCTCATAGATTACTGTCATCTACATCGTGTCGGTCAGTTTGCTTTCACGTCTTGTTGGAGTTCACACATTATTCTCGCTCTTCACCAGTCAATAACTAACTGTTTATTACTGTTTTATAACAACATCATATTTTCAGACAATACTTAAAATCGTGGGAAAAGAGACATGTAAATTGACTTCTACTTACATGAAGCATCATTCATCGCCTAGTATTTTCTAAAAGAGACATGTAAATTGTCTAAGTCTCAATCGATTGAGATTTTGTTAAGTCCACCCAAGAAAGATGTAACCACAGTTCACAAAAAAAAGTGTAGTTGCACTTTTTGCCAGAAAAGTGCAACATTAACGAGTTACACTTGTAAACTATGGTTTCACTTTACTCAGGTGACTGAGTTTTAAGAAAATCTCACTTTACTCGGACTTAGCAAAACCGCTCCTAAAATGAAACCGCCATTTTTTGTCGCAATGAAATGAGCTATGTATCATTGTTTTTTTAGTCCAACGTGATACAATGAAGTTAGCATTAGTGATCAACGCAATTTGCACGACGATAAGCTTCATCAAAATAATTATTAGGATTAAAGCATTCAGACCATCTTATTTAGCTGATATTTATAATCTGAGCACGATGGTGTTACGACTCCCAGATGCATTTGATACCGGGATAAACTATAAAGTCGTTTAAAATGGTGAAAATAGAACACACTAAAACAAGACTACAACATACATATTTGTAGTATTTTATGTGTCTCTAAAGTTTCACGAAGAAAAGACAAAGCTCTGTGCTGGGCAAAAAAAAATCCTCTCCACTACAAGCACCAGTTTTTTTTAGCATAAGCCTCCAAAACTAGTCTCGTTACAGGGATAAATTAGGGCTTTTTTATTCAAAGGAATTATGTAGTATTTTTGGCGGATTTTTTTTTCTACGAAGGTTGTTTGACTCATAGGATTTCAATCCTTTGTAGGAAGAATTCCTCCGTACTCTATTTTTTGACGAAAATTTCCACTCCGTTCTAACCTCCTTTTACAGTTCATTTGGTCTTCTCCTTGCAGTCAATCCGTCATGGGTCCAAAAATTTGTATATTTTAAATCTTGTAGGACATGACATTCCAATTCCATTGTTTGACTCGGTGTAACTTTTTTATGAGATTTTTACGACAAACACCCTTTATTTTTTTTTACCCCGGGACATGCATCCAATTGCAAGTTTCTGTTCAGCTGGCTTCTGGTACTGCACAATTGCAAAAAACGGAGGGAGTAGATCACATGGACGACACAACGACCATGCCCCCAATACCCCAGCAACATTTCAGGTACTGCACTATGCACGGAGCTCGCCGTCGCACCGACACGTACGAGGTACGATACCCAACAGCAACAGCCCGGGTGTCCAGTTGGTGGCTGTTTCGCTCCATGCGGCGACAAACCCATTCGCCCGACCCGCATTCACTCTCCCAGTTTCAACTCCAGTGCGCCGCAGTAAAACTGTACCGTGGAGAGAAAAAAAAAAGGTGAATTCCTGCGGCGGTGCGAAATGACGGATCTACCCCTACTGGCAACCCAGTCCCCAGCACTAGTATAGCAGAGCGTGGAGAAGAAGCTTCGATCTTGTCACTGTCCGCGAGCTAGTTCAGAGCAGGAGCAAGGAGACTGGTGTTCCGTCGATGGTGGCCGCGCTTCCAGCTCGGGTCCTCGGGAAGCCACCGGCGACGGAGAAGGACGGGATGCTGCTTGGGCTCGGGGCGTCGTCGCCGCTGTCGGACCTGGACACGGCGTCCTCCACGGGGGCGCCCAACTCGAGCCTCAGCTCCGCCAGCAGCGCCGCCAGCCTCGCGCGCTGCTCCAGCCTCTCGCGCCTCTCCTTCGACTGCTCCCCGTCCGCGGCCGTCGCCGCAGCAGCGGCGTCCTGCTCGCCGCGCCCCGTCGCGCCGGTGAACCGGCCGCACCGCTCGGGCGACGTGGCCTGGGCGGCCATCCGCGCGCTCTCTGCGTCCAGATCCTCCTCATCCTCCTCCCCGGCGACGCCGCTCGGGCCGGCCGACTTCAAGCTGGTGCGGCGCGTGGGGGGCGGCGACATCGGGACCGTCTACCTCTGCCGCCTCCGCACCACCACCACGGAGGAGAGCGAGACCAGCCCGTGCCTGTACGCGATGAAGGTGGTGGACCGGCGGCTGTTGGCGCGGAAACGCAAGCTGGAGCGGGCGGCGGCGGAGCGGCGCATCCTGCGCCTCCTCGACCACCCGTTCCTGCCCACGCTCTTCGCCGACTTCGACGCCGCGCCCCGCTTCTCGTGCGTCGTCACCGAGTTCTGCCCCGGCGGGGACCTCCACTCGCTCCGCCACCGCATGCCTGCCCGCCGGTTCCCTCTCGCGTCTGCAAGGTTCTACGCCGCCGAGGTGCTCCTCGCGCTCGAGTACCTGCACATGATGGGCGTCGTCTACCGCGACCTCAAGCCCGAGAACGTGCTCATCCGGGCCGACGGACACATCATGCTCACCGACTTCGACCTCTCGCTCGAGTCCACCTCCTCGCCCTCGCTCGAGCTTCCCGCCGCCGCCGACACCGACACCGACGAGGAGGAGACGGGCAGCGTGTCTTCGTGCTTTGCGGTGCGTTTCAGGCGGCGGCGGCGGAGGTGTCCTCGCCGGTGCGCGGCGTCGCCCCCGCGGTTCGTGGCGGAGCCGGTTTCGGCCCGGTCGAGCTCGTTCGTGGGGACGCACGAGTACGTGGCGCCAGAGGTGGCTAGCGGCGGCGCGCACGGCGCCGCCGTGGACTGGTGGGCCTACGGCGTGTTCCTCTACGAGCTGCTCCACGGCCGCACCCCGTTCGCCGGCGCCACCAACGAGGAGACGCTCCGCGACATCGTGCGCGAGCCGCTCGCCTTCCCTTCCAGCACCGGATGCCAAGTCGAGCTCGCCGCGGCGCATGACCTCATCGCGCGCCTCCTCGTCAAGGACCCCGCCGCCCGCCTCGGGTCCCTCCGCGGCGCGGCCGACGTGAAGGTGCACCCGTTCTTCAAAAACCTCAACTTCGCGCTCCTCCGGTCGTCGCGCCCGCCTGTCGTACCCGGCGCGCCGATGCGCCGGTCGCAGTCCTGCAAGGCGCCGACGTCGCGCAAGCAGGACCCCCGCTTCGAGCTCTTCTGATCGATCCCAAGTCAAAGCCGACGCAAACTAGCGCTCCGGCAATGCCGCCGGCCGCGTCGTCATAGTTAGCTATCGCATTCGCATGCATGCATTGACTTGGCAGCTTCCAGTGCCGTTGTACAATCAGCTAGCGCTAATTACGGCTCTTATTGTCTTAGTTACGAGTAAAAAACTAATGTCATCAATCTTTGTATGCCTTTCTTAGTATCTAATCTTTGGATCGTAGTTATCTAATCATCGAGGTTACTCTTGTCTGCAGCATCTGAAGCCGCGCTTAATCTAATCACTCTATGCGTAGAAGTGTTGACACTGGTTGCTGATAACCCGAGCTCAATCTTAATCTAAGGAATTTACTACTCTACAATGCGTTCAATTAGTGATCCAGTCCAGGGACGTGTGTGCAGTGTGTCGTCGAAGCATTGACGCTGGTTACTCATAATCTAGGTAAAGGTTTACAGGTCTGGTGACAATGTATGGTGCGAGAGAAGCAGGCGTCACATGGGTGTTGGAGGTGTCTGGTAACAGGCTCGTGGTTTCCATTAATGGCTCGTTGACCTCTGTCTCTCTCTGGGCTTGTCGAACAAGATGGATGTGGCCTGGGCGTGGGAGTTGGTTTGTGGAGTGGTTCTGCTTGCCGGGGAGTGGCAAATTGCCGTTTAGTTTAGTGCTTATGTTAGCAGGGGTTCAGAACTGGGTTTTGCCCTGTTTGCTCACCTCACACTGCTCTCTTGTTTTTATGCTAGAACGTTTTTTTTGTTGTTGACAATTTCACGCAGGGAAGTGACCCAGTAATTACTTCTGAAAATACTATTCCAGAGTTACATACCACACTGTTCCTCGTATGGGGGTGGGGAGATTGGGATAGATTGGATTGAGGCACACTGTATTCGCGTGTGCAGATGTCCCTGAGTGTAGGCCCCGCGTGTAAGGAGGGACACAGCGACGACGACCTTGGAACTCAGGCACAGTAGTGAGTAGTTCGCTTTGGCTGCACCGCACTGCACATACGTGTGTGCGCGTCCTTGGCCGGCGCGGCATGGTCGCCGCTGGTGGGAGAATATCCGGTGATACCGACCCCTTCCATACTCCCATGCTTCCATTTCGGAAAAGTCAATTTTAATATATTCTAGCAAAAAGTGTGAATATTCACACAAAATATGTCTACAAGCTCAAAAAAATCAGATGCAAAATCAAAATACACATTGAGAAATAAAAGTATGAACAGTGTCATAAAAAGACAAAAATATCAAAAGTGACGCTATTCACGTATGGATTTGTCCTCTCTTTTTTCCTCAATATGCATTTTGCATTTGGACCCAATTTTTTTGGAGGTTGTAGACACATTCCATTTGAACATTCACACTTTTTCCTAATTTCTTTTGAAACAATAAAAACTGTTTTTTTTTTTAAATGGGAGTATGGGAGAATGGAAGGGGTTGGTATACTAGTAGGCCTACGCGTGTCACTCCAGAGAGCTGGAGAGGAGGTGCCTGGAACGAGGAGAGAAGGTGGCCAGTGTTAGGGTTTGGCTCGCCATCGCTCTTTGAAAAGACTTGCTCGCCGCAAAAAGTGTTGGTTAGACGATGGGAGGGGCTGTCGGATCAGGGCGGACACGGGGCTTGTATGATGGTCAGTATTTCTATCCAAGTTTGGATCAGGAATGGGTCGAGTCGGACGTGTCCTGTCTAGTTGCGATGTCTCATTGAGTGTTGTTTTTAGCCCAGCTGGACATACACCGACACATCACAGACATAAACGGACGAAATACGTCGTCCTGTTGGAGTTGCCCTTATAACATCTGCAACCGCACCTCGGAATTTTATCCGGCACCGTCCGAAATGTGTTCTCTTTGGGGTGCCAAACACATGATTGGCACAATGAGCGGTGGTGTCCCTGGTACCGACCTCAAATAGACCAGTCAAGTGCCGTATTATCGGATTCTTTATGCATTTATTATCATAAAACGTGAAAAATCTGCCACATAAGATCACCTAGTCATACATAGGCACATAAAACTGAGAGTGGACAGGCCACCTACTCGATCTTCCGCGACCATATAGCCGTTATAAACATGACACATGAGTTTCGAAAGGCACATAAAATCCTAGGAATCGATCAATTATTCGTATGAAACATGACACACTTACTAGATCTCATGTTATTTTTCTATAAAGTTTCACTACAGCACACTAGGCACGTAGAGACGCTAATTTGAATACTAGAGACATGATATTTCATCTCTAGAGGGCTGTACAGCCGCTTTCACAAAGCGTCGTTAAAACGACTCCTTATCCACCGTCTCAAATGACATAAAGACGATATTGAAGCGTGTCTACATACATAACGACGTTTCGCAGAGACGCTCGAAAGCATGTCTACACATGTAAAGACGATTTAATATATACACGTTTGTAACGTCTCTACTAATATAGACGCGCTCTATTTGCGTCCCAACAAGGTCGAAGATATTTTTTTGGTATACACATTATAGTCGTATATACGTGAGTTCATACATAGTGCGTACACGTGACGTACATCCATATACATATTCATTTTGGTTGTTCTTTTCATAAAGCGTCTCAGTATGTGCTGGTATAATTAACCTTAATTAAGAAATTTAAGTGGAAACTGATCATGAACCTACTTATCGTACAGGCTGGACCATTATAAGCAGCGAACACTAAAAATTCTAGAGCAAATCCGAATAATTGCAATAACAGCAGATCAAAATTGGAACTGAATGTCAAGCCTTTTCGCTTCGCTCCCCTCCCTTGCTACAGTAGAGAGAGGCGGAGAGGAGGCGACTCGAAGTTTCCAGCTTCTCGCCGGCGAGTCCGCCGCTCCCCTCCGCCTCTGGTCGCCGTTTCGGCACCGTGAGGTGGGGGGGAGCCCTGGTTCTCGCTCGTGCGTGTAGATAGGTAGTAGATAGGTTTATCTAGGTGTGAGTTCCTCTCGGCGGAAGTAACAGATTCAGAATAAACGTATTTAACATAATGTGCATACATTCATATTCAGAATAAACGTATTTAACATAATGAACAAATCTTGTATTTCTCTGGTTGAAAGGCAACTTTTGACTGAAGTTGTAAAATCATGGAAAGAACCATCTGATATTCGTCTTAGTTGGTGCATTGTAGACATTGAGTAAACAAACTCATTATAGATCAATTGCCACCTTGTTAACCGAGGCATGTTCCTTATCTCAGTCCTGCAATCAATATTACAATACTGAAAACAAAATATTGAGGAAAAACCTTCAAATATGTAGTAACTGATTAGCTTGCAGCAAAATACGAGTGAGATTGGAACAATACTATGCTGGTCGTTAGATGCTCACCAAGTGATTTGTTTGCTGCTGGCCATTATCGATCATCTTCTGCAAGGATTATTTTGTAGATGACATACACAAAAGCAAATTAGCCAAAGGTTCAGATTTACACGCATGAAAGAACTTAGAGAAACAGGGTATGTAAGGTGACATTACAAGGATGATCAATATCTGGGATATCCGATAGAATATGTTCCAGTTACATCTCATTTCAGATTAGTACGTAGCTAGGTAAACTTAGAGAATCAGATGCAATCCTATAGAGCACTGACTGAAATTGAAAAGTTTAGATCGATCAACGCATACTAGGGGGAGAGAGAGAGAGCGACGATAAGGTCTGCTAGTACCTCCTTGTGTGATGTGCAAATAACATGACGGCAGCGGCAGCGCCGCCTTAACTAGCCCGTCCTAGATTGATTTAATACTGGAAAGGATAACTAAAAACGAGATGAATTTGAGGGAGCACGAACCTGGGAGGAGGCACACGGCAGCGGATTCGATCTTTGTATGGCGGCTGTAGAGATGAGGCGGCAGATTCAATCTTTGGGTGGCGGCTAGAGAGATGGAGGCGAGGGTTTCATCCCTGTAGGCGACGGCAAAATGTGGGCAACGGTATATATTAGGATTTTTTTCTCAAAATAAGCGGAAGTATATCTTGGGCGGCAATCACTAGTAGAAAATAGCTCTTCCGTTCGGAGTTTTAATCCCGGTTATGTTTAGAACCGGGACTAATGTGACTATTAGTCCCGGTTCCAACGGTTAGGACGCCGCACGGCTTTAGTCCCGGGTCAAACAGGACCTTTAGTCCCGCTTAGTGATGGCAGGGTAGGACCAGTGCGAGCCCCTTTAGTCCCGGTTGGAATCTCCAACCGGGACTAAAGATAGACTGTTAGTCCCGGTTGGAGACACCAACCCGGACTAAAGCCGTCGTGTTTTTATTTTTTATTTTTTATTTTATACGGAATAATTCATATCTTTAAATCCGTCAATCAAAATTTAACAAATAAAATGTCTAAATCGATTAGAAAAATGAGAGGAATCCAAATATGACAACTATATCATCTTTTGCATCACAAAAACTCATTTAATTAGGCGAAATTACTTTCGAAAAATCGACATAAACACATTTAATTAGGCGAAATTTGATTGAAATTAAGAAAATTTCTAATACTTGGGGATTATTCATAAAATGTGGATTACTCTTTGTGAAATTAGATGGGTGCCATTTTGCACCATATCTTTTTTGAAGGTTTTTTTTTACTTTGTTTGATTTTTTTGAAAAAGCGGTCAAAATGGCCACCATGACTCATCGAAAGAGGTCAAATTTTCTAAAACTATCGATGTTTCTGTGATATAACCACTAGTTGTGTATCTTAAAAAGATTTTAAAAAAAATTCAGACCAAACTATCAAACACTTGTAGGTTCTTTCGGAAAATCAGTATAAACTCATTTAACTAGGCGAAATTAGATAGAAATCAAGAAAATTCCTAACACTTGGGGATTATCCATCAAATGTGGAATACTCTTTGTGCGAATTACATGGGTGCCATTTTGCACCATATTTTTATAGTTGGTTGACAAAAAAAAAATTGCCACTTAGAAAAAGAAAAATGATATTTATAAAAATTATTTGAAAAATCCCTTCGGAACCATTGTTTTCTATACCAAGATACACCTATTTGTTGAATATGAGAACTTTACCACAAACTATGCCGTGGGAATGGTTATAACTTGGTCATTTGGCTTGAAACTTATAGATGTTTATACATGATAGACCTTTTTATGAAGATTGTTTTTGAATAATTTGTCAAAAATCAAGTTTATCATTTTTTCATAGCAACTAGTACACATAAAAGGACTCCATGCCAGAGGATATCTTTTTTTGAGGTTTTTTTTTTACTTTATTTGATTTCTTTCAAAAAACTGTCGAAATGGCAACCATGAGTATTCATCGAAAGAGGTCAAATTCTTTAAAACTATCGATGTTTCTGTGATATAACCACTAGTTGTGTATCTTAAAATGATTTCAAAAAAAATTCAGACCAAACTATCAAACACTTGTAGTTCAAATTTGGATTACTTTCAAAAAATCAGCATAAACTCATTTAACTAGGCGAAATTAGATAGAAATCATGAAAATTCCTAATACTTGGGGATTATCCATCAAATGTGGACTACTCTTTGTGAGAATTAGATGGGTGCCATTTTGCACCATTTTTTTTGTAGTTGGTTCACAAGAAAAGTCATTTTTGCCACTTAGAAAAAGGAAAATGATTTTTATAAAAATAATTTGAAAAATCCCTTCGGAACCATTATTTCCTATACGAAGATACACCTATTTGTCGAATATGAGAAATTTATCGCAAACTATGCCGTGGGAATGGTTATAACTTGGTCATTTGGCTTGAAACTTATAGATGTTTATACATGATAGACCTGTTTGTGAAGATTGTTTTTTAACAATTTGTCAAAAATAAAGTTTATCATTTTTCATAGCAACTAGTACACATAAAAGGACTCCATGCCAGAGGATATCTTTATTTGAGGTTTCTTTCACTTTATTTGATTTTTTTTCGAAAAACGGTCAAAATGGCCACCATGACTATTCATCGAAAGAGGTCAAATTCTTTAAAACTATCGATATTTCTGTGATATAACCACTAGTTTTGTACCTTAAAATAATTTTTGCCACTTAGAAAAAGAAAAATGATATTTATAAAAATAATTTGAAAAATCCCTTCAGAACTATTGCTTTCTATACCAAGATACACATATTTGTCGTATATGAGAACTTTATCACAAACTATGCCGTGAGAATTGCCATAACTTGATCATTTGGCTCCATGCTAGAGGTTTTTTTTTCATAGCAAGTTTATTGATGTTTCTGCGATGCAAAAGATGATATGGATGGCATATTTGAATTCCTCTCATTTTTCTAATTGTTTTAGACATTTTATTTGTCAAATTTCGATTTACGTATTTAAAGATATGAATTATTCCATATTAAATATTATTACATAATCATTGTTATTTATTCAAAAAATATTATTACATAATCATTGTTATTTATTTAAAAAATATTATTACATAATCATTATTATTTATCCGAATAAAGGTTCAAATTTTAAACAATAAAAAAATATAACATCATGACTCAGGGGTTAATATGATTGACATGATACTAATATCAGTAAGTTCTAACTTCTCATTTGGAATCTCATTTGGAAGGAACTTAAAAGTTAAGCGTGCTTGAGCTGGAGCAATTAGTGGCTAAGTGAGAAATTTCGGAATAGAGATTAAGTGTGTGACTAAGTGTATAATTAGAGATTAAGTCGTGGCTAAGTGTATAATTAGTGGGAAATTAGGATGGGTGACCGAATGAGCCAGTGAAGTCCTGACCTTAGAGCAAAAAAAAAATCCTCTGAAAATCCTTTAGTCCGGATTGGTAACACCAACCGGGACTAAAGGTCCTCCAGCCCCCAGCGCACTGCTTCGCCCACGTGTAGTGCCTTTAGTCCCGGTTCGTGGCAAACCGGGACTAAAGGGGGGAGCTTTAGTCCCGATTTGGTAGTCTCGGTTGGGAAACCGGGACTAAAGGCCCTTCCCAACCGAGACAGTAGCCCCTTTTTCTACTAGTGAATACCAAGGAAGTTAGCGCCAAACCGAAAAAATACGGGATGTTTCGGATGAGGTATAGATCGAGGTATTACGGACGTAATCGAAAACGTCCTAAGATTCGTCCCTAACTGCTCGTAAATTAGCAAATTTATATATTTAGACAGCTAATAAATAAAAAATCTGGGTCGTTATGTGGAGCGTCTAAAGAAACGTCGCTACGTTGAGCTGGTCCATTATCCTAGGGACGAAATCAAACGCGTCTCATACATGACGTCTCTAGGTGATGATTTTGTTGTAGTGTTTGTACTATTCATATGAGTTTTTTTTGAATCAAACTGCTACGAATGAATAATTCTCAGAAGATTTTAATCCTACACAAATCTTTTAACAATCCTATAAAGCAAAGGTGGCCTAATTAAGAATGGGCATCCCCAGAAAGTGCTTTTGGAGCCCTTTTTTTTGAATTTTTTAAAATCTGTATTTTAAAGTTTCAAAATATTTTCAAGACAATCCTAAATGTTGCAAACGACGTGCTCTACGATTATGCAAATTTTCAACATGAAATAGTCCGTCCGGCCTAGATAGAAATGAAAAATCTTGATAAATCTATTTTTTTTCCGAATTTTCACTGTTCACATTTCAGATCAAGAAAATTTGTCATTTTTACACATACTCTCTCCCTGCTCTATTGTTTTTATGCTAGATAGTTTTTTAACAACTTTTTGTGGGGAACCGTCGCAGGAATGACTTGTGAAAATACGAATGTGTGGAGACAGACGCATACCACACGTTCCTCGTACGGTATGGGGCCACTGGACGAAGAGTTTGGATTGGAGCACACTGTTTTCGCGTGTACATGCAGGTGTTCCTGAACGTAGGCCCCGCGGATACACAGAGAGACCGGCCACGACCTTCGAACGCAGGCACAGTGTTGGTTCGCTCTGGCGCGCCGCGCACGGCAAGTCGGCAGCAACAACGACAAACAAGGAGCTGCGTCATCGGTCGCTGGCTGGTAGCTGCACCGCACGTACGTAGGGGCCGGCGCGGCGTGGTCGCCGTCCGGCAAACCCCCGCTTTTGCCGTGCCGAGCCGGTGGTGGCTTCCTGCCGCGACGTGGCGTGTGTTCTCAAAAAGTTTCGACGTGAGCCGTAGCAAGATATACACGAGGCCGGCGTACCGCGTACGTACAGTACAGTTCAAGACTGCGTCTGCGCCGCGCGTGTCCCTGATGCCTGAGCACCGCACCGGCAGCGATAGGGCCCCGGCCGGCCGGCCGGTCATGGATGGCTGGATGCATCCACGCACGCATGGCATTGGCATGGACGTGCAGCCTTTGCATGCGCAGAGCAGACCAGGGCAGGGAAGTGCTTGACTAATTACAGAGGATAGCCTTGCCGTGATGTCGTCGTCATGTGTTGGCTCATTAACCACGTCCTGCACGCACGCAGAGAGGAGAGGTTTCAACATGCTGGGAGTTTGGAGGATCGAGGAGCACAAGCCCATGCAGCTGGCGCAACTGCTCCTGCCCCCTGCTGCCCGCCTAGTTCCAATAGCCCGAAGCTGCGTGCTTTGAAGAAATGGCTAGACAGGCAAGCTCTGTGCGCACGTCCCGCTCCGTGAGCTGCGCGACCTTCCTTCCGTATTTCCTTCCTATAGTACTACCATCGTCCGTCCCCGTCGCGTCGGCGCCACAAAAAGAGCTGGCCTGCCCGTCGCTCTCGGCCGTATATTGATGACGGTGACCGCAAGGCTAGGTGCAGGCTATGCCGTGTCCCTGCGGGCTACTTGTACAAGCTAGGACTACCGTGGTGGTGGCTGTGCTGCTGCCCATGCCACGGCGTCGGCGACTGCACGTACGCAGTCGTACCGTAGGACTAGCTACTAGGTTTACTGGTCGGTCGTGCAACGGCTATTTTTTTAAAATAATACAGTTTTTAATTAAATTCGATTAATAATACGCGTTTTGTGACATTTAAAAAATATTGCGGCCTAATTGACGCCGGCGGACGATAGGGACCTATCGTTGGCGCCGTGGACGATAAGCTTGTCGTCCGTCGGCTGCAAGCGGGACAGCACGTGCTCGTCTGCGCCGTGGACGAAAGACCTGCTCGTCTGCACCGAGAACGACAGGAGCTCGTCGTCCGCATGCACGCCGACTGCATACACATTTCTTTCCCGCCACCGTCGTTTCCGGGTTTTTTTTTTTGCCACCCTTTTTTCTCCATCCATTGTATGTCCCGCCAAATTCATTCCCGCCTTATTTCTCGCCAAATTTGTTCCGCCTTTTTTCCCCGCCATCCTATCTCCCGCCAAATTCGTTCCCGCCATCCTATCTCTCGCCTGTTTCTCCCGCCAATTCTTCTCATCTCGGCCTATAAGAACCCCTACTCACTGTGGTGGGTAAGCAGTTGAGTTCATTCACTCAGACATGTCGAGCTTTCCTTTAGATCGTAGTTTCCATCCTCAAATGTCTGAACGCCTTTTGCGGTGTGCGGCCGACTTCAAGGTAGACAATAAGTTAGTGACATGGGAGGAACTTATTAGTTATCCAGCTCATCTCGGTGAGCTTTCAGCGATGCTATATAGGCATGGGTGGCCATCGAGGACATGGAAGGAAATACGGGAAGAACTTCTCAGGTTACATGCTAGGTGGAAGAAGAAGCAGCCAACATATAGGACTGAAGCACATTTGAGGTGGGCAGAAAGTAATCCTTATTCATGGGTCGAGGAGAGCGAGGATGAAGATGATATCTTCATGCCGAGTGAAACGAGCAAGAGAGCTGCAGCGGCGGCGAAGGCCAAGGGTGCTGCGTCATCGAAGGGCAAGGGTGTTGCGTCGTCGAAGGTCAAGAGTGAAGCATCGTCGAAAGGGAAGAGTGCTGCATCGTCGAAGGACAAGGGTGCTGCGTTATCGAAGGGCAAGAGTGATGCGGGAGGCTACGTCGATGGTAGATGACTTTTGTTGTTACTAATTTCCAGAGTACCATGTATCTGATGCATGTAAAATGCATACATGAACTTTACATTTTATTACATGTTATTCCATGTTATTTGCATCATATAAGGGTTATATTCATGATTTATATTGAGTTTTGGGGATAATTAACAACTTCCCCATTTTTCTGGAATTAACCCTGCGCTGTCAGAAAACCCCTTTTTCTATATTTTTATTTCAGGGACCAAACACGTCAAATGACCTGAGATTTTACGGGGATCACTTTTTTGGAAGGAACGAAACGTAGGCGCAAAGGAATCGAAGAAACGGAGACCAGAAGGCCGAAAGGGGTGGGCCCACGCGGCCAGATTCCCTGACCGCGTGGGACCCACCATTGGCCCTCGGGCCTCCGCTGCCGTCGATCTTTCTTCCCGAAGCTTCGTCTTGACCTAAAAACGACTATATATAGACCCCCCCAGGGCTTTCGCGAAAGAGAGCGCCGCCGAAAACAGAAACCACGAAACAGAGACCTGGAGCTGAAGATTGGAGGGGGAAAACTCCGGCGGGGCGCTGCCGGTGTGGTCTCCTTCCCCTCCAACAACATCTCCACCGACACCATGATGAAGAGGGAGTAGTCCACCCCTGGACTATGGGTTTGTGGAAGTAACTTATGTATCTCTCCTCTCTATGAGCTTCACTAATTAGTACCGTATGAGCTGCTGAACATGATTACGGTCATCTATGTAATTCCTTTGTGGTGGATCTTTATTATGAGTTAATACATGTTTGAGATTGCAATGGTTTTGTTTCAGTTATGAAAGTAGATGCATATTATGTACCCCGTTCTTATTTACTTGTCATGATCAAGCATGTTTATGAGAGCATGTGAGGGGGAACGTGTGCATTAGTTGGAGTAACGGGGGGTGGCTAGTGCAGTGAACGTGACAGATAGTTCTGCGATCCACTTGGGTTTTCTACCTTACTTTGTTGCCTCACTAGGGATAAACAAAAATACCATGCTACCGGAGAGTGGATGTGACCTTGGCCACTACCTCCATGACTAGATCTAGCATGTTCTTATTTTAACTTCATGTCATTGAACTTATTGCTATGCTCTGATTTATCTTAATTACTAAGGTGTTATGATTTAGTTCGCATCTTGGTGGAGCATAAGAGAGAGAACAACTTATACTTGAGATCTCTATGTTAGGACGTGATGCCCATATTATTAATAACTTGTCAAACCATGTCTTGCCATCTTACATGTTAATTTTAGTGTTCCATTGTCTACCACGTTATCAAGAGAGAGTGCATTTGTGAAACCATGAACCCCGGTCCATTTTTAATCATAAGAAACACCTTTCCAACACTTTTATCACCACTTTTGTTTGCTGCCATTATTAAATCCGAAAATACAAAAACACTTTTACATCTTGCATTCATCATAAAAAACCCAAAAATATCATTTATCATTACTACCATCATCCTTGCATATTTATTTTACCATCATTGCATATTTACTACTGTTTGCATATTTATTTTATTATCATTCTCACACCTTGTGCTTGACAACCACTTGGTGAGGTTGAGGGCACAAAACAATTTATTTTGTTGCAGGTTCTCAAGAGAAGGATAAGGAGATAACACCTGAAATACTGGTTCCCCGAGAGTTCGATATTAAACCCTCGAGTCACCCCTCGTGGGGAAAACTGTCTTCCACTACTACATACACTCTGCACTTGGAGTCTCAACCTAACCCATTTACTTTTCACGCAGGTAACACGAAGGGCTCAATCTGTGATCATTGGGTATCAAGACGTTTTCTGGCGCCGTTGCCGGGGAACCATAGCTGAAAGGTTTATCCAAGGATCACTCACATCAAGTCAACTTCATCACCAACTTGTGTAACAACCTAAGCTTGGGGAGGTTGCACCTACGTGAGCATCATCTTATCCATCTTTACCTACAATCATTTTATTTTGTTTTGTTCTTGTCTTGCATATCATCTTTATATTTCGGTTTGCATATTTATATTCAGTTTTGCATTTTTGTGTTGCATTTAGTGTCATTTTACTTTCAGTTTTGCATAAAAAATTAAAAACACATAAAAACTTTATCAAAATGAATTCTAGTGTTGAAATGAACAATTTTAGTCAATATTATGGAGAGTCATTAATGGAAGCTTGGTATAGAATTAAGGGCATTAGTAAAAATGGTAAACATACCCCTGCTGCCTTGATAAGAAACTTTTATAATGGTTTAAATGGCTGGTCAAAATGTTTTCTAGATTCCTTGACTAATGGAAATTTTGCTTCAGGAAATCCCTCACATGCTAATAATTTAATGGAAAATTTATTTGGGAATTCTATAGAAACAAAAGAGGAAACCGGGATTAGACAATTACAAGTTTCTATGGATAGGTCAATATTAAACCTACAAACCTATGTGGAAGAGTATCCTACTAAAAATGAGATGCATTCATTTATCCTTCACACAGAATCTAGGATGAAGAAGACAAAGAACACTCTTTTAGACATTTCTTCGAAATTGCAAACTGTATTGACCCATGCCAAGTCTGAAAAAAGGATAACTAAGAATTTGAATGAAAAGATATCTTCTATGTTAGAGCCTCTAGACAGGGACATTAAGAATTACATTGAAAATGATGATGAATCTCTTCTGTTATTTGAGTATGAGGAAGTTAAAATGCTTAGTGAAGTTAAGGAACCATTTGTTGATTTAGAGAAGTGTAGCTTGCATGAATTAATTTCTATCTTACAAAAATTTGCAAGTGATCCTTCTGTTAATATTAACCAGGCTGGTTTTGGTTCCTATATTGCTAATCATGTCTTAAAAGAAAAGATTGCTAGGTACAATCAAGAAGCTATGATACCACCTAAGCTTGGGGATATCTGGATCCCTAAGGTACTAGTAACCATTGGAAAAGAGACACACCATGCCATTTTAGATCTAGGATCTAGTGTCTCTATATTATCTAAAGAACTATATGAAGTCCTTGAACTTAAAAATATTGAGAAATGCTCTATTGAACTTGCACTTGCTGATGATTCCATTAGACATGCTCTAGGAAAAGTAAGTGATGTTATGGTAGAGTTACACATGACTTTTGTGCCTGTTGATTTTCTAATCATGGACATGGGGAATAAAACCTCTAGTCCTATTATTTTGGGAAGACCTTTTCTTCGTACTACAGGTGCCATTATTGATTCAAAGGAAGGGAATGTGAAGTTTCAGTTTCCACACAAGAAGAGCATGGAACACTTCCCAAGGAAGAGGGACACACCAAGGTTCAAGCTCCCTCATGAGCTACGTCCCCTTTGATTATCAAGTAAGTAAGCCTAGCTATATGGCTATAAAGAAAGCGCTTTACGGGAGGCAACCCGGTTGTTTTTGTTTGAGATTTTCTTTGAGTCCTCTTGCTGTAACAAGAGAGTAGTTTGTTAGTTTTGTTTCTGGGATTTTTAATAAAGAACCAAGTTTTACCTATTTTGGGTTTGAAAAGTTGCTATTCATTTTCGGAGAGTTTTCTGCCTGCACGAAGTCTGTGCACGGTTTGATTTTTCATTTTTTATCTGTAACTCCGATTGAGCTGTAATTTGAACTGTAGCTTCAACTTTTCATCCTCTGTATACGTGATTTTTTGCAGATTTTTCTGACGAGTTTAAGTAGGGTAGAAAAATGCGTTTTGCTGCTGCTGTTTTTCTGGACAGATTCTGTCTTGATATTGTTTGATGCATTCTTTGAGCTTTTTGCTTGAATCTTTTTGATTCAATTGAGTTTATGAGTAGGCATACAACATTATATACTCTCTGGACATTCATATGAATTTTTGCCTAAGGATTTTATGCAGCAAGGAACCTATTTGTTTATCACTACTAATATCACCCCACAGAAAAGAAATGGGAGAAACGGTGTTTTGAAGTTTTTTCACAGGGATTAGAGGAGCTGCACCAAGAGCTATCCAAGGATGGTGAAGACCATAAGCTTGGGGATGTCAAGACAACCCCACTAGACCAACACACTCTCGGTTTGCACACGTCTAACTTCTGTTTTTCGATCAAAGCACTTTATCGTATAAACTTGGAGCGTCTGTTTTTTTTTTTTGTTATTTCGGTTTGTTAATAAGACCACCACTATCATTTATATATGAGAGAGCTACTGGAAGTTTGGGTTGAATTATGTTGGATGCTATTAAATATATTGGGATAGGGATGTTTGAGTTGATTTTAAAAGATACATATAGTTGCATAATTCATGTGCTTTGAATGAATGTTAATTTGCAAGTGTGTTGTCAAGAGCTATCTTTTACCATGTTTAGATGTTGAATTTTAACTTTACTTGGTTTAACATGGATTGATTAGTTCTATGGACACTTATGCATGCATTTAGATGGTCAACTTTCTCCCTATTGCTAGCCCAAAAATTACAACAAGTAAAAAGCTTGTTTCCCAACACCTTCAACCAAAGTTTTTCCAGTGAGTCCACCATATCTACCTATTAGCTTTATGCTATTCCAAGTATGTTTATCATGTTATATTGTGTTATCTACATTTCTGAATTTAAATGCTTATGTTATTGATTGTCATGGGAAAAATTGGTTAAAAGCTCTCACGAACTTGATGCACAATTTACTTTTATTGCATTTAATAAGCATGAACCATTGTGATTAAAATTATGAAGTTGTGGGCTTGACAATAGTTTTGGTTGGGAGTTAGCCCATATGTGCTGTCACATGGCAAGCTTTCAACATTGCACTTATTTATATTTAGTTGATGTCATGTACTTTTGTTTATGGATGCCTATCATGGGTGAAATGAATGTGGATACTTAGTAAGTTCAAAGAGTTTGTATAAATGGTTAGAGAAATGCCTGGGCCGCTAATCTAAGCCATGCATCATTCATGGTGGAAATTTACAGCATAACCATAATGTTCATTCAGTGATGCACCTCATAATAAAAAGCTATACCCATAGTAAATAAAAGAGTGCTGAGATTGTTCATTGTCTGTTTGTCTTGTTGTTTTGACATGGGCTTGTTCATGTCAAGGGGCAAGAGGTACCCCAGTGCAGTTCTTGATGATACTATTATTACTTGCAATGACCTTTATTTGAATTTACTTTGTGGACCAAAGTGAGTAACACATGGTGTAGGTACTTGTATTCAAGGGACATGAGACATTCAACCAATACATTGTCAAGCACACCACTCATATTTGCTTTCACTTTAAACATTAATCATTCAAGATGCTATGATAGGGGTAATGAGAGCTCCACACCAATGACTACCACATTGCAAGCATTAACTTAAGTAGAAGTGTTTGGAAGTTAGATGAAACTTATTCATGCTTTACCTCTACTTATTTATCTATCCAAAGTGTCCACCTTTTATATTCAGTTTTCATAAGAAGTACTCTATGACCACCATAGGATGTTTTTACTTTTCATTATGCATACATTTGGTCCATAGTACTTTCTTCTATGTTACACTTTGTGAATTTATCATTGAACATCTTTACATTGAGTATTTGATATCACTTCATAATTTATCTTGCATATTGTTATTCCTTTGAAGAATGAATCATTTGACTTATGTAGCAATAGTAATCACCTTTGATATCCATTGATAGTATTAAAATGCAAAGTCCATGTTAGTTTTATCACCTTCATACTCGGGACGAGCATGGGTTAAGCTTGGGGATGTTGATGCATGTAAAATGCATACATGAACTTTACATTTTATTACATGTTATTCCATGTTATTTGCATCATATAAGGGTTATATTCATGATTTATATTGAGTTTTGGGGATAATTAACAACTTCCCCATTTTTCTGGAATTAACCCTGCGCTGTCAGAAAACCCCTTTTTCTATATTTTTACGTTTCAGGCGACCAAATCACGTCATAATGACCTGAGATTTTACGGGGATCACTTTTTTGGAAGGAACGAAACGTAGGCGCAAAGGAATCGAAAAAACGGAGACCAGAAGGCCGAAAGGGGTGGGCCCACGCGGCCAGATTCCCTGACCGCGTGGGACCCACCAAATTGGCCCTCGGGCCTCCGCTGCTGTCGATCCTGTCGTGGGTTTGTCACGTCAGGTGTCATGGATGACTTCGTAGGTGTGGGATTACGCGAGTCAAGCATCTCCGAGCTTGGGATCGCAGGAACGAAGATCAACACAGATTTACCCAGGTTCGGCCCCCTCAATGTGAGGTAAAAAACCTACTTCCTGCCTATCCTAGATTGGTATTGATATGATAATCGAGGTGTTACAATGGAGGCGATCCAATCTGGTACTCGCCGTATGAGCTAGGGTTTTAGGGCTTGACCCTCTAAGTCCTGCGAGTCCTCTTTATATACACAGAGGCTCGCCAAGTTACAAAGGAAACTTCCCCCACAAGGAATACGTCCACAGAGGCCTATTTGGAGACTACTTCACTAGTACAGAACGACACATCGGATACCCCTCTATGGAAACGGCAGGCGTTAGGCGACGGAGAATCGCGCTTTCCGCGCGGCCAGTGCGTACAAACCTGACCTGGGCCGCGGCTGGCCCGTCAACATAGGTAACGGAGAAAGTATTAACTCCGTTACCCATAGTATTGGCAACGGTCTTAATTCTGGCTCCGTTTCCGATATGTGCCTCTATAGCAACGGAGACTTTTGGGTGTCCGTTTCCAATGTGCACACGTTCCATCTTCTTGGAATTCGAAGCGAGGCGAGTAAATGCCATGGCGTAGTGGCACCGCCCACTACTCCTTGAAAACCCCAATCCTTGCTAGCTCAAGACGCCACCGAATCTGCTCTCTCTCTCTCGCTCGCTCGCTCCCTCCTACTGATTAGTGAAGATGCCTCTCAGCAACGACACACAGGAGCACACTGAGTCGCCGCGGGACAGTCCCCCCGTCAGAGGCGAGTCCGTTGAAGGACCGACGCCGGAGACGAGCGACGACGAATACGCCAACTTCCATGATCCCACCTTGATGCTGGGCCCGCCGAAGGTTGATTCTGATGACGAGTCAACCGAAGAGGAGAAGGAGGAGGAGGAAGACGAGGAGGACGAGGCGGAGGCGCCGGTCCCGAAGAAGGGAGCCCCGGCGACGGAGAAGAAAGCCGCCGCCACCGCCTCCGATATGCTGCCGCCGCCGCCGCCACCACCTCCAATGGCCCCCAATAAGCGAGGCCGTGAGAAGGACGAGGATTGCGCGGAAGCAGGGCGCAAGAAAAACAAGAAGTAGCTAGTAGTAGTTCTATAAGTTCTCCAACTGTAATTTACTTTATTATTATTAATATGTACTGCGTATGTAATGTAGTAATCACTAATATTACTTGCAACTAGTTGTAGTTTAGCTAACTAGTTGAAAGTAGTTCAGTTCACATCCGGTAGTTCTATCTAGATCATTTCTTGATGTAGTTAACTTGCCTATTGTGCACTTGCAACTAGTTGTAGTTTAGCTAACTTGTTGAAAGTAGTTCAGTTCACATCCGGTAGTTCTATCTAGATCATTTCTTGATGTAGTTAACTTGCCTATTGTGCACTTGCAACCGGTTGTAGTTTCGCTAACTTGTTGATAGTAGTTCAGTTCACATCCGGTAGTTCTATCTAGATCATTTCTTCATGTAGTTAACTTGCCTATTGTGCGCTTGCAACCGGTTGTAGTTTAGCTAACTAGTCCACGTGAAAACAGGAGTCTATTTCGGTGACACTGCATAAAAAAGTCGGAGACACAGAACAAACAACGAACACTACTCAAGACAGTAGTGTTTGTTAACTTTCCCATAATGTCCTCCAATTATATACATAGGTCAGTATACACTAAATGATACTATATACTCCATATTATTGTGTTAAATTGTTCGTTATATCTAGTAGTTTCAGAACTAACATAAATCCTTATTTACATTTAGGGATATCAAGCTGTTCCCTTTCAAACTCCACCATACATATCTACCGTCGCAATTGTGACGTTTTGGTACACTGCATAAAATACTTTTTTAAGTAAGAGTGTTTTATACAGTGTCGCCGAAATGTCACATCGGTGACGTATTAGATTAGATTTCGATAACACTGCATAAAAAATCCAGAGCCGGTGGTGGCCTCCATGGAAAGGATGATCGTTGTCAGGCATCCTATGAAGCTACTGACATCGCAATGTCTTGTTGACAAGCCGTGTGTTGGCTGCTCCGGTTCATCAATAAGAGCCACCTCAAGACATAGGTAAGATATCGTTTCAGTTTGCTTAAATTCATACTGTATTTGTTTTAGCATATGTATTTAACAATTGTAACTCTATTTACTAATGTATAGGGTCCAAAGCTTCAACATCCTTCTCTCAAGAAGTTGAGATAAGAAGAGATTGCTAGAGTGACACCTGCGAGGATTGTGGAAAAGGATGTAGGGAAGAAATCATATATTCTTTCCGTCCTTTGACATGATAGGCTTAGTATAGATGAAATATGTTATCGTTTTACCTCTTATGTTTGTCACATCTTGTGATGCAATTGTAAAGGTGAAATTGTGATGGAAATGTAAAGTTACATTGTGATATGAATGAAATCTGTTACCGTTTTAGTATTTGAGCTTGTGCTGTGAGATTTTAAGTATCTAGTGGCATTTGTAAACGTGGCATCCTGTAACCGAAATATGAGAAATGCTCAGTGCAAACGGGTGGATGGCAAACTCCGTATCTGATGAAGGAAAACTAAGGAAACGGAGGTCTGCGCACAACCGTTGCCAAATGCAGACCTCATCGGAAACGGTTTTTGGCCTCCGTTACCGATGAAGGCCTTCACATCAGTGACAGAGGCGGGGACACGGACCCTTTCTCCGTTGCCGAAGGGGTTTTTGGCCCGTTTCCGATGTGTCGTTCTGTACTAGTGCTTGGTCTTCACGTCCTCCGGGATACGTCTTCTAGATTTTTCCCCTTATGGCGGTTCAATACCGGGCTTGCTCCCATGTGGGCCTTTGTCCGTGCGAGTAAAGTAAGTCGCACTGGGCCGCGGGTTAATCCAGAAAGTATTCCCCCGACATTAGCCCCCAAGATTGGTTAGGACTTTACGGTGAGAATCTTCTGACCTCTTGAAATGGTCACTGAGCCGCACTGCAAACGTTCTGACCAATCTTCTGACTTATGCGATTTAGAGCTATGACTTATCTGTGCGACTCATCTCCTCTTCTGGAAATATTCTGTTTCCTTTAATTGCGGACCGTTACTCGTTTTGCGGGCGCAAATTGTGCCGTTGGTTGCGAGCGCAGATTGTGCCGTTAGTTGCGGGTCCCTTCAGTTATAAGCTGCGGCCGCCTAGGTCATTATTCACTTGCCCTTGCAATCTCCTCATCCCTAGCCGCGCCGTATTCTTCCTCAATCCGAGCTTAGTTCCCTGATCCAATCTCCTCTTCGCAATGGCGCCCAAGGCAAAGCCATCCACTGATAAGCGCACGATTTCCTGCAACTGGGAAGGATCCTGGGTGACGGAAGAAACTCTCACGGATCTGGCCTCCAAGGGCTTTCTGCCGCCGAAGGAGAACAACGTCTGGCGGGCTCCTGGCAGCGAAACCGACCCGCGCTCTAGGCCCAACGAGCTGGTGATGTTCGTGGAGCACGTAGAGCGCGGATTCACGCCGCCCGGCTCCCTCTTCTTCTGCGATCTGATGCGGCGTCTAGGCCTCCGTCTTCACGACATCGGGCCCAATTCCATGTGCTCCAAGTGAGTAATTTTCATGTCTTGTGCGAGGACTACCTCGACGTAGCCCCCAGCATCGATCTATGGTTGGCCTCCTTCTCCTGTAATAGTCAACTTGTCTGCAAGGGTGGCGCCTATGTTCATGTAGGCGCCATCTCTCTTCAACGCCATCGAAACTCTGTTCTTCCCAAGCTGGCCCTGGCGAATCGGCACAGGGCTTGGCAAAAATCCTTTTTCTACTGCCAAGATACTTCTCCGGAGGGCGAAACTCATCTCCCCTCCTGGTCCAACACCACCTTCGTGCCTACCGAGGCACTGAAATCAAAGCCTCGCGACTCGGCCATGGCTTTCATCAATGAGTCGCTGATCAAGGTCCGCGCCTTAATAGGTCATGGTCTTACTGGCCTTGATCTTCTTTCTTGCTGGACCAAATGGCGCATCCAGCCCGTGAGTCCACGACAACGATCCTTCCTCGAATGCACTGGCACCTCTGCTGATGTCGATCGCATCAAGGCTGCGGACTGGACGCCTGAGGATTGGGTGGAATTTGCCACCCGCGTGACCGAGGAGAAAGACATCTCCTTTGATAAGGTGGGGCTTGCCCCTTTTAGTGTTAACAACAAGCCTTTTGAGGTAACTTCTCTTCCCTGTCTTTTTGCCTTTGTAGTTGAGTCGCATTCCTTTCTCAATACTGCGACTTATATTTTCCTGATCCAAGCTGATGAGAGTTACTGGTCGCTGCCTGCGACCGACGCCGGCACTGCTGCTCCCAAGCGTGCACAAGAAAGAAGTTGCTGCCCGCTCTAGAGGGCAGCGAAACTGCTGGTGTCCCCTCTGTCGCCACTGCGGCCTCAGAAGGTGAAGAGACTGAACTGGACGAGGATGATAGTCCAGTGCCAGCCGCGAGTTCTGCTGCCGCGGCTGGACCAACTCCCCGTAGAGCCTCCAAGAGCCTATCTCGTGAGGAGCCAGAGCATGATGCTCTGGAAAATCCTGAGGCCGCGAAGCGTCACAAGCCTGCTATGGGCGCGACCTCCTCCGCTGCCAGGCGTGTGTACAAAGCCATCGCCTCAACTGAAGAAGACATGGGTCCCCATTCTGGTAATTTCTGCTGTCTTGACATCTTGACTGCTTATTCTTTTTCCTCTACTGGCACGCAAACTTCTGCTCGTAGATTCTGGGACCCAAGGCCTGTCATCACCGTCAAGTGACGACCTTATGGCCTCTGTGAAGATGGCTCCAGAGTTAGTGACTTTCTTTGCGCTTATAACACTTTTATTCTGGTTTATGTGCTTCTTCTTCACACAAAGCCCTTGCTTTTTGCAGCAGTGCGGTTAAATCCGCGACTGAACCTGGAGTCGTTTCTGAAACCGCAGTTGAGCCGCGCTTATCACCTGCGGCTCATACCGTCATGGTGGAGGGCGTGGCCACCACTGATGACTTGGCTACGGCCTCTGTTCTTGACACAGCTACCCAAGAGGTGGCTCTGGAGGATGGAACGGATCCCTTATGATCCAAGACGTGGAGAAGGTCAACCCTTCCTCCATAATTGCTGATGCGCCGCTGATTGAGTCGCCAGCGGCTGATAGCCAGCGGTCGCCAGTTCTGCGTGCTGAGGTTGCTTCCCCCTCCTCCATGAGCCGCGCTGAGAAACTGTCAGAGGCCATCATTGCCTCAAATGACAAGCAAGCCGCGGAGCTCCGCAAGGCGCTGTCTGACCTGTCTGCGGCTTACATGGTAAACTTTTGTCTCCACTTATCTGTCTCTAGCCCCCAAGGATCAAGTTTCTTCTTTGACTGTAAAGGGAGACTTGATACTTCTCTTTAGCTGTTGATATGTACTTACTAGCTGATGTACTCTTTGTAGGAGGAACTAAGCTCCGTAACAGCCGCAAGACTCGCCTTGGAAAAGCAGTTGGGGGAGGCTCCTTCTGAACTGGAGAGGCTGCGCGAGCTCCTTGGCCAGCGTGACGCTGAGCTGAAGAAGAGGGAAACCAGGATGGGCGAGCTGTCTGATGAGAGCTTTAAGTTATTTGAACAAGCCAAAGCCACTGAGCTGCGGCTGAAGAAGGTTGAAGAAAAGTTCCAAGAGAGGGTCCAGCAGCTGGACCTCCAAATCAATGCTCAGAAAGACGCCATCGCTGAAGCCAACGAGGACGCAAGGCTCAAGGCTGTTGCCATTGGCGATCTTGAGAAAAAATTGGCAAAAGTTTCTGATGCCCATAACCTTGTCCACGCCAAAGTTTGTATCATGACCCAAGAGTTGGCTCGTATGTGTTGCGACTTGCCGCTGTATCGTGGTATCTGACCACCTTCTTTTTGTATCTAACTGGGCTAACTGGCGGACATCTTGTTGCAGGTGAGGATTCTGCACTTCAGCGTGCGACCACTCAAGAACAGCTGAATAACATCTGCGAATTTACGCGGAGGACTTGTGATGCCATGAAATCGCTGTCTAAATGTCTGCTGCCGACCAAGCCAGTCCCCGGTGATTCTGAAGGCTTGCTGAAAAGACTACTTAAGGCGCCTCAGTTCTTTTTGGACTGCAAGGAGTCCTCAGCTCGCACCGGTGCGGCTCATGTTCTTGCTTTGGCCAAGACATACTATCCTTCTTTTGATGCTGCCAAGGTTGCACAAGGCAGGCCCTCGAAGAATATGCGGCGACTTGGAAGAACATGCGCGGCCATGCGACTGAGCTGGTGGAGGGGATAGATCTTGCGACCTATCTGGGCAAGTATAATGCAGATGGAAGCAGATGGGAGAAGTTACCCGCTCCATCATCCAGTGCGGTGATCCCGCAGGAAAAGAACCCTTCACCGGGTGTTTCCAGCTCTGCAGCCCCCAAGCCCGCGACGGAGAAGCCGTCCAGCGAGCCTGCGACTGCTCCTTCTGGAAAGCTTGGTAAGCCGCCTGTTCCTCCTTCCCACAGGCCAAAAGCTGCGCACAAATGAAGAAGAGAAACAATGGTTTGATGATCTTGGCCCTTAGCTGCCTGTAATAATTGTTAGAATTTATGTGTCATAAGACAATGTTACGGTTTGCTTAAGTACTCTCAGCAGTACATGTTTCGACCAATAGGCTGGTCCTTATGATTTGTCTCGGTTTTTCCTCACTTAGGCCCTTGCGCGGCTCAGTATTTCCCAGGTAAAAAGTGCATGTTCAGGGTCGAGAGCGGCCATGATAGGCGATCAAACTCGATTGACGCCGCACCCCCAGTACTTTGGCCGCATAGTGCAAGTCGCATCCAAGAGAGGTTGAGTATAATCACGATAAATGCCACTCGTTTGGCGATCCCAAGGAATAGGCCGCGCTAAAAAGCTGCCGCGCCCCCAAGGAACCAATGATTAAAAAATACAAGACTCACAACTCAATTGGTAGTTTGGGATGCTTTATTTCAGAATCATTATATGATACATAGGGTCGGTCGCGCCTAGGTGGCGACCAGAAGTGATGCTTGGGTCGGTTGCGCCTAGGTGGCAACCAGAGATGTTACATGGGTCGGTCGCGCCTGAGTGGCGACCAGAAATGGGTCGGTCGCGCCTTGGTGGCGACCAGAGATGTTACATGGGTCGGTCGTGCCTTGGTGGCGACCAGAAGTGTTACATTGGGTCGGTCGCGCCTGAGTGGCGACCAGAAATGGGTCGATCGCGCCTAGGTGGCGATCAGAAATGAAGTTTTTAGCCCTGAGTGGCCAGCTTGATGATGTAAACTCTTAATGGTTTTGTTGCGGCTGCTGATGGCAACTCGCAATGCCTGGGATGTGTCCTTATTGGCAATGGCCTGTAGCCCTTGACTTCCTTGCCTCCCTTGCGGCCGTAATCTGAAGTCGCAAGTCAGGCAGGTGCCTCTTGCACTAGTACAGAACGACACATCGGATACCCCTCTATGGCAACGGCAGGAGTTAGGCGACGGTAAATCGCGACATCCCCCGCGTGCCCGCACTGGGCCGTAAAGCAGGCCCACAACAAAGGCAATGCGTGAATAGTGGAATATATGTTGGCAACGGAGTTTGGTTTAACTCCGTTACCGATGTGTGCTCATCGCACACGGACAGTTTCGTAATCTCCGTTGCCATTAGAAGCAGCCCGACAGCCGGCCTATAAGAACCTACTATGCCCTTCACTCTCACTCTCACTCTCACTGTCTCACTTCCAACCCTAGCCGCCGCACAGTCTCCTCTCTCTCCACTCTCTCGCATGGCTTCCACCGTCGGCGCTGGTAGATCCGGCCATCGCGGCCGCGGCCGTGGCCGCCCCACCCTCCGGGCCTTCAGGCAGCAGCAGCGTCAGCTGGTGTTGCGGGACGAGCTTGCGGAACAGGCCGCCGCCGATCCGGCCCCCGCGGGCCGGTCCCGCAGCCTTGGCGCTCGTCCGCACGGCGAAGGCTCCGGCCGCACCCGCTCATTTGGCCACCATTGCAGCTACCGCGAGATCCGCCAGGCGATGTACCCCGGCCGCCATCCGTCTTCCTCCTCCTCCTCGTCCTCCGACGAGGAGGAAGAGGAAGAGGAAGAGGAGGAGGATCGTGATCTGGAGATCGCTTGCCAACTCTCCCTCGCCGATTTCGAGCGCGAGGACGCCAAGCGTCGTCAGGGCGAGGCCGATCTGGAGGCGGCGGTCCTCCTCTCCGAGGCGTCGACCCAGGTCGAACGCGCCGAGGAGGCGGTCTACCAGTCTGACCTCCGGGCCGCCATAGCCCTCTCTTTGGTCCACGGCGAGGGCAAGGCGCCCCCAGCGGAGGCCGGCGCTAGCTCCGTCGCCGGCGGCGACGCTTAGCGAGCCCGCCTCGCCTAATGTAAGACCCCAGATCAGTAGGATAGTTGTTTTCTAGTTGTAAGTAGCTAATTGTTTATCCATAGATTTGCTCTGTTTTTAGTAGGCATTGTTTACACATAGATTTTAGCTGTTTTCTAGTTGTAAGTAGCTAATTGTTTATCCATAGATTTGCTCTGTTTTTAGTAGGCATTGTTTACACATAGATTTTAGCTGTTTTCTAGTTGTAAGTAGCTAATTGTTTATCCATAGATTTGCTCAGTTTTTAATAGGCATTGTTTACAAATAGATTTTAGCTGTTTTCTAGTTGTAAGTAGCTAATTGTTTATCCATAGATTTGCTCTGTTTTTAGTAGGCATTGTTTACACATAGATTTTAGCTGTTTTCTAGTTGTAAGTAGCTAATTGTTTATCCATAGATTTGCTCTGTTTTTAGTAGGCATTGTTTACACATAGATTTTAACTGTTTTCTAGTTGTAAGTAGCTAATTGTTTATCCATAGATTTGCTCTGTTTTTAGTAGGCATTGTTTACGCATAGATTTTAGCTGTTTTCTAGTTGTAAGTAGCTAATTGTTTATCCATAGATTTGCTCTGTTTTTAGTAGGCATTGTTTACACATAGATTTTAGCTGTTTTCTAGTTGTAAGTAGCTAATTGTTTATCCATGGATTTTCTCTGTTTTTAGTAGGCATTTGCTCTGATTTTAGCTTTGTTTCTGTTATGCCGATGATTAAAATTAGGTGACACCGTGTGATCCGGGGGTGGCGCTAGTGATCCTTGTGATATGCACAAATACACATCGATCTTGTGCATCCTACTTGGCTCGCTTGCTCCATCCCTGGAATTTGTATGTCCAATCTACCTATATATGAGGCATTGTTTAGGCTATGTTCTAGTTATAATTAGTTCTATATTTTCTGTAATGCCGATGAAGAAGCATATGTCTTGTGTATAGAGATGAAGGAGCTTACATTTTGATTTTTTTCATCTCCTTTAGGGCGAGGAGGAAACCTGGAGACTATGCGGCGGCCGTGAAGACGTAGGAGCGGGGCTCCGTCCACATGGTCCACTGAAGCCGGCGCCTCCAGGAGCAAGACTTTTGTGCAGTACTAAATAGGTAGAAGAAGACCACGCAATGAAGCTGGGCGAAGAGGAAGGTGAAGAACCGACGGCCGTCAAGCAGGAACCACATGGCTCCGTCGACGGTGCAGCAGGCGTCACCGGCTTTTTTTGTTTCCTTTAGCCCTCATTACAAACGGTCAAAAACTAATCTCCGTATCTGATTAAAGACTAAAGGCAACGGTTATATATTATGCCCGTTGCTAAACTTATTGCAAACGATAAAAATCTCCGTTGCCATTGTGAGGCTTCACATCAGTGACAGAGGCGGGGACACGGACCCTTTCTCCGTTGCCGAAGGGGTTTTTGGCCCGTTTTCGATGTGTCGTTCTGTACTAGTGTTGGCCTCCACGATGTCATCAAAATTCTCCTGCGACTCGCTGATAACCCCCAAGAGCAAGGGATCACTGTAGCACCTCTCAATGTGGAAGTAAGGTATCGATCCGCAGGAGCAAGAAGGAAAAGTTATCTATTCCCTACAACTAAAGTGTCACAAGTTTTAGTTGATTATGCACTAAACAAGTTTAGAGAACAAGATGGTTGATTTGATGGATGAAAAAGTGACCAAGCAAGAATGTAAAAGTGTCCAAATCCTCTTCTTTGCAAGAGGACAAGACAAAGGTAGTAGCAAGTGAAAGCTCTCAAAGAGAGAAAGCCCAATCCTCTATGTAGCAAGAGGACAAGCTCAAGTGTGTGTTTCTTATAGGAACAATGGACATGGTTCATGGGTTCACTTAATCCTCTCTCTCTCTCATCTACGGTGATCATCATGTTATGGATAAAGTACACACAATTGTCATGTTTTAATGGTAGCTTTTATAACGGCTATATGTCCTAAAACACATAGTTGAAAGAAAATACTCATTAGTGTTGCTAGGTCACCCTCGTAAGGCTAGCGTGGTTGCTGTCACTCTCAAATCATACTTCTTCCTTTTTACCCCCAGATAAAGAATGTTGGTCGACATTACTGTCACTTAATGCCTATGCCTTCTGTCACTTGGCCACTCTCTACCCACATACATCATACTTCTTAATGAACAATATTCTAAACAATAGTGTAATGATTCATATTTCGTGTGCATGACCACATCTCTCTCATCTACCCACACTTGGTGGTGTCAATCACCTCATGACAAGGATAAACAAGGCATTATGCATAAATCAAACCATCACATGCATCATAGAATATCTCCAAAGTATGACAAGTCATAAAAGCCCCAACACAACGGTAAATGCATAACAAATCATCTCATACCACAATATTCACCACAAAGGTATTACATAGATGACCGTAATCATGTTCAGCAGCTCATACGGTACTAATTAGTGAAGCTCAAAGAGGGGAGAGATACATAAGTTACCACCACAAACCCAAGTCCAGGGGGTGGACTACTCCCCTTCATCATGGTGATGATGGTGGAGAAGTTCTTGCTGTAGATGTTGATGATGAACACGCCGGAGGGGGGTGGAGCCCTCCGGAGGCGATTCCGGCGGCGTTTCCCCCCTCCGATCTTCTCCGGCGGCAGCCTTCTGTCTCTCTGTTTCGTGGTTCTGTGTTTCTCCGCCGCCTCCTTTCGCGAAACGCCAGGGGACCTTTTTTATAAGCGTTTTTAGGTCAAGACGGAGTCGGTGGACGAAAGATCGACGGCCACGGAGCTCCGAGGGGGAAAAGAGCTGGGCCCACGCGGCCAGGTATTTTAGGCCGCGTGGGACCCTCCCATTTCCAGCCTGTTGGGCTTCTGGTCTTCAATTTAAGCCCATTGCGTTCGTCTCGAAAATTCTGAACCGTGCTCTTTGGCCTTGTCCTTTTTGGAGTCCCGAAGCTCCCGGAAAGTCTGAAACACTAAAAAAGACGTTTTCTGAAAAAACAGGGTTAATTCCAAATAAATGGGAAAACTATGAAATATTCCCAAAATCATTATAAAACATTGATATAACCCTTATATGATGCAAATATGATTGGAATATAAGCAATTAAAGTGCAAAGTTCATGTATGCATTTTACATGCATCACTCGCGCATGGGCGCGCTCTCTGCGATGCAGGCTGCTCTGGCCATGGCCTTGTCGCCTTCTTCGCATTCTTGAGCTATTCTTCTGTCGCCATTAATGGTGATGACTCCCCTGGGGCCTGGCATTTTAAGCTTCAGGTACACATAGCACGGCCTAGCTATAAACTTTGCGAATGCTTCTCTGCCAAACAGCGCATGATGTGGGCTCTGGAAATCTACAACCTCGAACCAGATATACTCGCTCCTGAAGTTGCTTTGTGTCCCAAAGGCGACCTCCAAGTTGATTCGCCCCAATGGCTGAGCTGATATGCCTGGCACGACACCGTGAAACGTTGTTCTTGATGGGTGTAGCTGCTTTTCTTGGAGGTTCATTCTTTTGAAGGTTTCATAGTATAATATATTGATGCTGCTGCCTCCATCCATCAGCACTTTGCTCAACTTGTATCCTGCGACTTGAGGGGCAACCACCAGCGCGAGTTTGCCCTCTTCATTTATTTCTCCTGGGTGATCCTCGCGGCTCCAAACTACTGGCTGCTCGGACCACTTTAGCCACTGTGGTACGGCTGGTACTATGGCGTTAACAGCCTGATTGCGTCGTCGCAGCTTTTGCTCCCTCCTTGAAGTATTGACCACAATGGTGTGATACTGACCCAACTGTTTTGGGAACTGTGGCTGATCTGGCTGCGGATTTGGGACAGCGTTGTTGCTGTTGTTACCTCCGCCGTGGTTACCTCCCTCATTGTTTTGATGATTGTTGTTTGTGTTGAGTGGTTGCCCATCCTTCCACTTTTTGTAATGATAACACTGTGCCTTTGTGTGGTTGGGTGGTTTCCCATCTTTTCCTATATGGATGTCGCAGGGGCGGTTAAAAACCTCTTCCAAGTTAACTGGGTGAAAATTCCTTCCTCTGCCGCTGCTTTGCTTGTAACGAGTGTTCGTATTTGCGACTAACCCCGAGTTTCCTTCCTCGTTTTTGCGCTTGTTATAACTCGCATTAGCATTGCTAGCTTGCTGTTGTTGAGGCTTGCTACTGGCCTTCTTTCCCTTGCCAGTATTTTCCTCTTCCTCCCCATCAGATGCGTCTCTGGTTTTATCCGAGCTAGCATACTTGTTGGCCGCTGCCATTACCTCGCTTAGGCTCTTGACTTTGTCCTTCATGCGACCTAGTTTGTGGACCAGCGGCTCAAACTTGCAATTTTTCTCCATGACAAGGACTGCTGAACTGGGTGGTATGTTATCTGAGGAATGTATGATTTCTGCGACCCTTCTCATCCAGTGGCGACTCGACTCACCTTCCTTCTGTACACAACGCTCAAGGTCCTCTATACTGCAGAGTCGCTTGCATGTTCCTTGGAAATTTTGATAAAAGCTTCCTTCATCTCATCCCAAGAGTTTATTGAATTTGGCGGCAAGTTCTGCAGCCATATATGAGCTGCACCTTCTAACATCATGTTTAGGTACCGTGCGCAGATCTCTTCGGATGCGTTTAGGATGCTCATGCCCATCTCGTAATTGTTGAGCCAAGTAACAGGGTCCATGCTTGCGTTGTAGTTGGCGACCTTGCGAGGTCCTTTGAAATCTGCAGGAAACGGTTCAGACCTGATTGTTTCGCTGAAACAGACTGGGCCTTTGAGTCGCGACGATAGATTGGATGAAGCTGGCCTTCCTATTGGATTAGCCGCCGCGCGCGGCTGCACAACTTCTATGGGTTGAACTTGCTGAGGTTGATTTTGAGCCGCAGGTTGATTTTCCCTTTGTCGCCTAGCCGAACTTGAAGTCGCAACGTGCGGCTACTCCGCGTGGATGCTTCTCTCCGCCGTTGCTCTGCTATTGTAGGGGTGGAGTGCAGCCGTCCCGCGTGTTCGGACATGTTTGCCTGCTGTATTACTGCTGTGCTCAGCATCTCAATGGCGCGCCGCGCCTCTCTGTCCATTGGGTGTTTCCTGCTGGCGCTAACCTGGCCAAGATGTTCGTAGCCGCAAAGAGATTCTCCACTGGGCTAACATAATGTCCTTGCGGCGTGTGGAACCTTTGAGGCTGCTGTGGCGACTGCTGAACAAAGGTTGGCTGCGGCAATGGCGGGGGCATGATGGCCCTATTGTTAGCTTGTATTATGGCCCTTGATTCAGTTATTTCCGCTGCTCTTGGTGCTGCGAAGGACGGAACCGCTGGTACAACTGATGGTACAGCGATCGCTTGAACCGCTGGCGCGGCTAATGGTGCCACGGACCGCATAACCATGGCAGACGGTGCCATGTGTATGGGTACCGCGACTGATGGTTGTGTGACTCCTGACCATGCGACCGGGCGCACTGTGTTGGTGGCGACTGATGGGATCGCGTTGGTTGGTGCCGCGGGAACCGCGATTGTTGGTCCGGCGGTAGGCAATTGGAACAGCTCCATAGGATTTACTGTTCCTGGCTGCAGGCGACTCGCATGGCGTCTGTGTGGCAAGGTGGCCTGTACTCCTTGCAAAGTATTGGTTTCCTCGATGAGTCGCAATTGCTCCTGTTGGAGGCGCTGTTCCTCGCGCGCCAGCCTGGCTCTCTCATCTGCGATTCTCTGGACTTCATCATATAGCCCGATCCTGGTAGCCTCCAATTCTGTCACTCTAGCGGCCGCGTTAACCGCAGATATTGGCGTGAGCAACACACTTCCCTGTGGCGGCGTGACCGCTGCGTCGGGGGCTACCCTTGACCCTGATTCCGCGGGCGCAACTCCGGGTGGAGTCTCTCTGTTTGCGACTCCTGAGGCCGCGACTCCTGGCGTTACCGCAGCGGATGCCGCGACTCCTGATGCGTCTAGCGCGGCTTGTTCTGCTGCTTCTGGCGGCGTGGGGGCTAAGCTGCCTGGTGGCATGCCCAGCCCTTCGTCCGCTTCTGTGGTCCTGTAGACCCCTACCATGTGCCGATCTTCTACAGAGGGCGAGTCGTCATCCACAGGGCCTCCGCATAGCCTTTCCTCAAGGACATACTCAATGGATTGGCCTTCTTCGTCTTCAAGAGGCAGCGACTCGTAGTTGATAGATTCTTCTTCTTGATCCACCGTTTTCGCGACTCCTTCTTCTGAGTCGCCATGTTGCGATGGATTTTCTGACTCGCCGCCAATGAAGCCGATGAAGACATGGACAGATCCAAACGGGATGATGTGGCCGGTTTCCAGGTAGTCAGCTTCCGGCCCCCAGCTTGAATCGTCAATGAGGGGTGTGCCATTGACCGTGATGATACGGCCAACAACAAGATCTTCAGCTCCCTTCATGGATCCTGCGCGGAACGTGACGCTCTTGACCGCAGGCCCCACGGTGGGCACCAACTGTCGTGGGTTTGTCACGTCAGGTGTCATGGATGAATTCGTAGGTGTGGGATTACGCGAGTCAAGCATCTCCGAGCTTGGGATCGCAGGAACGAAGATCAACACAGATTTACCCAGGTTCGGCCCCCTCAATGTGAGGTAAAAGACCTACTTCCTGCCTACCCTAGATTGGTATTGATATGATAATCGAGGTGTTACAATGAAGGCGATCCGATCTGGTACTCGCCGTATGAGCTAGGGTTTTAGGGCTTGACCCTCTAAGTCCTGTGAGTCCTCTTTATATACATAGAGGCTCGCCAAGTTACAAAGGAAACTTCCCCCACAAGGAATACGTCCACAGAGGCCTATTTGGAGACTACTTGGTCTTCACGTCCTCCGGGATACGTCTTCTAGATTTTTCCCCTTATGGCGGTTCAATACCGGGCTTGCTCCCATGTGGGCCTTTGTCCGTGCGAGTAAAGTAAGTCGCACTGGGCCGCGGGTTAATCCAGAAAGTATTCCCCCGACAGATCCTTCTTCCCGAAGCTTCGTCTTGACCTAAAAACGACTATATATAGACCCCCCCCCCTGGGCTTTCGCGAAGAGGAGCGCCGCCAAAACAGAGAAACCACGAAACAGAGACCTGGAGCTAAAGATTGGAGGGGGAAAACTCCGGCGGCGCGCTGCCGGTGTGGTCTCCTTCCCCTCCAACAACATCTCCACCGACACCATGATGAAGAGGGAGTAGTCCACCCCTGGACTATGGGTTTGTGGAAGTAACTTATGTATCTCTCCTCTCTATGAGCTTCACTAATTAGTACCGTATGAGCTGCTGAACATGATTATGGTCATCTATGTAATTACTTTGTGGTGGATCTTTATTATGAGTTAATACATGTTTGAGATTGCAATGGTTTTGTTTTAGTTACGAAAGTAGATGCATATTATGTACCCCGTTCTTATTTACTTGTCATGATCAAGCATGTTTATGAGAGCATGTGAGGGGAACGTGTGCATTAGTTGGAGTAACGGGGGGTGGCTAGTGCAGTGAACGTGACAGATAGTTCTGCGATCCACTTGGGTTTTCTACCTTACTTTGTTGCCTCACTAGGGATAAACAAAAATACCATGCTACCGGAGAGTGGATGTGACCTTGGCCACTACCTCCATGACTAGATCTAGCATGTTCTTATTTTAACTTCATGTCATTGAACTTATTGCTATGCTCTGATTTATCTTAATTACTAAGGTGTTATGATTTAGTTCGCATCTTGGTGGAGCATAAGAGAGAGAACAACTTATACTTGAGATCTCTATGTTAGGACGTGATGCCCATATTATTAATAACTTGTCAAACCATATCTTGCCATCTTACATGTTAATTTTAGTGTTCCATTGTCTACCACGTTATCAAGAGAGAGTGCATTTGTAAAACCATGAACCCCGGTCCATTTTTAATCATAAGAAACACCTTTCCAACACTTTTATCACCACTTTTGTTTGCTGCCATTATTAAATCCGAAAATACAAAAACACTTTTACATCTTGCATTCATCATAAAAAACCCAAAAATATCATTTATCATTACTAACACCATCCTTGCATATTTATTTTACCATCATTGCATATTTACTACTGTTTGCATATTTATTTTATTATCATTCTCACACCTTGTGCTTGACAACCACTTGGTGAGGTTGAGGGCACAAAACAATTTATTTTGTTGCAGGTTCTCAAGAGAAGGATAAGGAGATAATACCTGAAATACTGGTTCCCCGAGAGTTCGATATTAAACCCTCGAGTCACCCCTCGTGGGGAAAACTGTCTTCCACTACTACATACACTCTGCACTTGGAGTCTCAATCTAACCCATTTACTTTTCATGCAGGTAACTACGTGAAGGGCCATCAATCATAGTAGCATCATTGGGTATCAGTATCTTCAATTTATGTTGTGTTGTTCCTAGTACCGATGTAACTTCATTTGCAATGTATCTTAAGTTCTTGGTTTCTGTGTAATTTGCAATGTTTGTGTAATGGCCAAAAAAATGTTATCTGGACAGAAGTTCGCGTGCATAGATAGATATGTCTGGTGGTATATACATATAAATAAGTCTCAAAGATATGTCTTAGGTAGGCATGTCTCATACATAAATAAAAAGATCTCATACATAGATAGGTAGGCATGTCTCTAGAAGTGTCAGCCACGCCCTGAAAACGCTCGGCCATAAATAAAAAGATCTCATACATAAATAAAAAGATCTCATACCCTGAAAACGCTCTGCCATTTCTTGCTCCCAATTATCCGGAGCCTCCAACGGTCCTATGGGCCAACCCGCCAAAGGCAGACCCAACAAGAAAGAAACATCCTCCAGTGTGGGCGCCATCTCACCCCAACGAAAGTGAGGACAGTGTGTATCCGAGCTTTTGACATCTTCTCATCCATGTACTTCATAATCTTTTCACAGTAATGCGTGTTAGGGTTGTTCACAATATGCAAATAAGCTCTTTGGCGTCTATCTCTAAAATACATCACGGTGCCCTGGAAAATACCCTCCACAATGGCTGTAAGAGGCAAAGCCCGATTGCCTCTTAGGACAAAGTTGTATGTTTCAGCGAGGTTGGTAGTCATGACACCGTACCTAGCTCCATGAGTGTCGTGCAGCAAAGACCACCTCTCAAGAGGCTCGTGCTCTATCCACTGCTGAAAGTTTTTAATCAGTCTCCCTGCCTTTCTCCTCACCCCAGGCGGATCAAATCCTGGCAAGTCACAAAGCCCAACGTGTACATCCTCCGCTGCTGCAGGTCCTGCTGCTGCCTGTGCAGCTACAAGTTGTGCATGTGCTGCTACGGCTGCATTTCGTGCAAGTTTCCTCTGCCGAACATGATTGTTAGTGAACTTATCAAGCATCTCACGTACGTAATTGTACTTCCATGTCTGGTTCTGCTTGCAGAGTTTTTTGAATAAATTCATCAGATCCTTGTTTTTGAATTGCGAGAAAAAATTGGTCCCAAGATGGCGCATGCACCAACGGCTCTGCAAGTCCACCCAAGGCGTTTGTTCCTCAGGCCCAGGATTTGTGAGTGCCTTGATCGCATTGAGTATACCTGCATGCCTGTCATGAAGGATTCACACATTCTGCTTATCCTTCACTACTGCAATTTTAAACTGCCTGAAGAACCATGTCCAACTTTCAGTATTCTCGCTCCCCACAAAAGCAAATGCGAGCGGCACGATCTGATTGTTGCCGTCCTGACCAATGGCGGTCAAAATCTGCCCGTTGTACTTGCCAGTAAGAAAAGTTCCATCAACACAAATCACTGGTCGACAATGACTGAAAGCTTGGATGCATACACCGAAAGAGAAGAACAAACGATGCAACACTTTCACAGTTGGGAACTCTTGCATCCAGAAGTGTTGGACGTCCACATGGGTGCCTGGATTACGGGCCTGCAATGTATGAAGGAGCCGAACAACTGAGTCATATGAGTCCATAAAAGATCCAAATCTGATCTCAAGCGCCCTCTGCTTAGCCCTCCAAGCCTTGCCATAAGAAATTGTATACTTAAACCTGGTCAACACTTTTTGCACAATGGCCTTCACTTCCACATCTTTGCCCTGCACTAACTCCGAGTAAAGCAACCGAGCAAGAAGGGTGGACGAAATATTGCCATGATCTTTAGGGATGGTATCAATTACACATGTGTGCTGCACCACGTCACTGACCTTCCAGTTTAGGCCAAACATAGGGAGATAGCCATGCACCCTAACTGGACAGCTCGGTACCTAGCATTCCAATGTCAGATATTTCTTACTAGACACCTTTGTTCTGAAAACTCTCCACGTCGACATTGCCCACTTAATGATCGCGTCCTGCAAATGTTGCTTGTCAGGATAGAGAGCACCAACGGCAATATTATTCTCGTGATAGTTGAAAGGATCGTATGGCCACCTAGCGGGGGGGGGGTGAATAGGTGCTACTCCAAATTTTATTTCTTTTTCGATTAAGGCTTGACCCAAAGGTAAATTCTCTAGATATGCAACTACGGTGAATTTACCTATATGACAAGTTAAGCCTAAACAAGATAAGAAATGTCCTTTCAATAGTGCCACGCAGAATCATGCACTAGTAGGGATAACCCTTTTAGTGGCGCACCAGTTTTGTGATTCTGTGGCGCATGGGGCATGCGCCACAGACATCACGCCACAAAAATCTACATTCTGTGGCGCACCTGGGATGCGCCACAGAAATCCCACATTCTGTGGCGCACCGTTGACAATGCGCGACAGAAATTTTATTTAGTGGCGCACCATAGAAGGGTGCGCCACAGAAAAGGGTGCGCCACAGAAAAAACTTGGTGCGCCACAGAATGTATGTACAGGATTTGGCAATTTACTGCTGCCCGCTGTACAAATACAGATATATTACAGAAATACATGTATATTACAGTATTTATGCAGATATAACAGAAACAACAATATATTTTGACAGGTATATTAAAACAAACACAGTACTATGTCATCGCATTACTTATATCCGGCCCGAGATAACATACATATAGATCGAGTGACAAGTGCGGAATTTTTACACAAATGTTGATACAAAAGTTTCACATGTTACAGATGAAGTGTTCACCGCCTACACTATATGATCGAATAGAGTACATCGGCGATGATGGTGAGCAAGAGCAGGAGCACGACGATCATGAAGCCTTCTTCTTGGGGAGCGGCGCCGGGAACGGTTTATACATCTCTTTCGTCATCCACGTCCTGTTGTCACTCTGCAACTCTAGGCGTTTTTCGATGTCCCTCTGATGCAACCCTGGAGATGGATTGGGATATATTGGTTAGTAATATAAATAGAGTATGCATGATTTATTCATCTAAGTGGATACATCCTACCTCGGCCGCGGTAGTTGAAGGCCCCCCCTGATGTGTTGACATCATCGACGATGATTTCCGATAACTTTGTCACGATGCGATGGAAGTCTTCTCTAAGATCAGCATCGGTGAGCCTATCGTCATTTTTGACCCATTCTCGCATACAAGATGGCATCCTCAATTGCTCAGCATCTCGGACATACCCTTTAAGGAACCGGAGGGCGTACAAGGCATCCTTCTTGCTGCCAGGCTGCTGCTTGAGGCAAGGAAACTCGGTCACATGCTTGAACCGGTGCTTGTTGTCTTTCGTAAAAACTTCGGCCTTATTTTCGAAGGCGCCTCCCTTTTGATAGTAGCCCTCGATAGCATCATCGAGAACACCCTTTATTCTGGTGTAGTCTTTCTTCCTCCTACTATCCGAGTCGAAATAAGTGGCAACGGACCACCTCGGGTTTAGGACGATGAGGACGCAGAACGTGTCCCTGCTCAACACAATTGAAACGGAATGTTGGAAAGGATCAGCAATAATGGAAGAAATCGATAAGAAAGCATAAGTTACGACGGCGGCGAGCGGATGTGTGTACTTACTCGGGAAAGAAAGGCAGAAGAAGGCTGTTCTTCCTCTTGTTTTCCAGCATGAACCTCTCGAGGTGCTCCGTCGCCATGGTCCGTGTCCTTGATCCTTCCACCAGCTGGCTGTCACGCATGTAGTAGGGATCCGCTACCGCGACGAGCTGGAGATTATCTCTATAGATCCTCCTCGCCTCATTGAGCGCGTATAGGCGGACCAAGTTATAGTTCAGCCGGTTTTGGTGAAATAGATGGAAGACGTCCTCGTACGCTATGAAGAACACATCCGCGGGGGCTTCACGGACGAAGTCGAACTCATCATCCATTGGCACTTGGACAATGAACACCGGGTAATTTGGATGCTTGTCTTTAAGAAGGAGGCCCTCTAGATGCAGGATAGATTGATGCAAAACGTGCATGTGTCCATATGCCATGCAGAGCATCTCCGGAGGCAGTATCGGTTTACCAGCTTCATGAAGTCGGTGCGCAATGCCATCCGGACGGGGTGGTACCAAGTCTTCACGACCCCGGACAATCATAGGAGGCTGGCTCGAAGAGGCGCCTCCCTTCCTCTTCCTGTGCTTCTGGTTCTTCGCCTGCCCTGGAAGCCCCGCGCGAACCGTATTCCGTAGTGTGCCAGGGGTGAAAACGGTAGTCGGTTTGTCTAGAGCTTCATCGCCGGTCGCTGGAGGCGTCTCTTGAGATAAACCCTGGAAGGTCAGGCGCTGCGTGACTGTAGTGGGACGAGCAGGTTGATCGGCGTGATCACGAAAGGGTGGTTCGTCATCCACAGGAGGCATGTATATGTCTTCTCTGGCGCCAGTGTTTAGGAAGGCGTCGATGTCGACATGCTCATCATCACCGTCGTCGTTGCCATCAACAACTTGAGGTGCAGAGGCGTTGCCTAATTGGGACGGTTGTGGTTCAGACGCTCCCAACAGTTTTAAGTGGCGGTTGGTGGTGGCGACGACCGCCGGTTCCTTCCGGGCGGTGGCGACGGCTGCAGTCTTCGAGGGCTTCGGGGGACGGATCGGGTTGACCCGGAACTTCGAGGTGGCGCCGGTGTTGCGTCTTGGGCCCTCATCAACAAGACCCCCCCCCAAGACGAATCTGGTTCTTCGGCCATGGCGTGGGCCAGCCGGGGCACTTTCCAAAGACCAAGTGCTCATCGGCTCCCGGAGGTTGAACGGGGGGGTCCATGTCGAAAAACGCAGACAGTACCGTAACTACCTTGACCTTCATATAAGCCTCGTCCATTCTAGCGTGGTGGATTTCGCGGCTCTTTGGTTGTATGATAATGCCCGCACCAACTTCCTTCAACTCGCCGCCGGCCTCTACCCTATGCAGGAGTATGCAAGGGGAGTCCTGAGTCAAAACAACACATGTTGGGCATCATCATGAGATGGCAGTCATCAAATCAGGCATAGTTATAGAATATGACGCGGACTAACTAATTAGTTACCTTGGTGATGGCATCCAGCTCGGCTAATGTCGAGACCCGGGCGCCGGTGCCGGCGGCCGGACTCTTATTCTCGGGTGCCGGTGCCGTAGGGGGCGTCGGTGCGACCAAAGGGAGCGGCGGCTGCGCCGCGGCGTTGGGCGGCGGCGGGGTCACCATGTCCGGCGACAGGTTCTGCGGGTTCATGGTGGAGTTGCTGCCGGAGAAGCTGGGCACGTAGATCGGCCCTTGTTGACCTCCCGCATTCCAGGCAGCTATCCCCTCCAATAACGCAGGGGGAAACATCTCCCGGATCCTGTCGGTCACTAACTTGTCAACCGTGGTGGAGTCCACTTTTTCCTTCTCCAGTGACTCCACCTTCTTCTTTAGCTCCACAACCTCGGCTCTATCCTTGGTCGTCTTCTTCCTCTCCTTTTTCATCGCGCCGCCGTCCGAGCTATAGTACTCTGTGAACTTCATGCTCGTACCAAAGCCGGTCACACGGCCAGCTGATCTCGGCGGCGCCGACTTGTCCCTTTCCCTGTAAACGTTCATCGCCCTGTTGAAAGTCGTGTCCCACGGTTCCGTCGACCCCTGGGACGATGGGCCGGCCTGCAACTCTTCCTCCTGCATACAAAGGTGAACCCACTTAGAAATTTGGCTTTGTTATCTAATTACATCAACGCAATGGACTTTGAGATATATATGTGGTAATTAAATTCCCTTACCAGCTTTTTCTGGAATTCCTTCACATCCTCATAATCGGTAACGAATTCCCCAGTCTCCCAGTCGAGATAGTAGCGGGACCGGACAAAATTCCTGGTCTGCTCGTCTAAGATTTTTTCCCAATGGTTTTCTTTTCCAAGACGTGCAATCTCTCTATCCTCCTTCTCCCAAATGGGCTTTTTCCCTCGGTAACCGCCGCTTCCCAAATGGTGGTTACCTAAGTTCAGCTCCCGCATGTCCTTCCCCCACTTGGTCCATTTTTCAGCCTCCTCAGATTTTAAGGACAAGTTGAATTCCTCGAACTCTTCTTCGGTGATGTGCGGCTCTTTTTTCCTAATCTCCTCCCAGCTGGCACCGCTCCCAATCTTGTTCTTCACCCGGGTTTTCCAGCTGCTCAAGGCGGTGCTCATCTTCGTGATGGCTAAACTGTCCACCTTTTTGTTTAGCGGCAGCGGGAACGTGTATCGTTGGTGAACCCTCTTGAGGAGGTGTTCGACCAAAGCCTCATTAGCTTTGCTTCTGAGGTCCTTCGTGTTGATCGACACGCTTTCCCGAAGGATGCACCCTAGTTGCATGCCGTACCCTGCGGCAAGTTTCTCAGGCGCCACTGGTTGGCCACTTGCCGTGACCTCAGTGAACACGTCCGTGGCATTGTCGACCGATTGCGGTGTCCTATCCTTCCTTTGCTTCTTCTTCTTCGGAGCGGCCGGGTTGGCCGGGTTGCTGCCGCCAAGGTCACTATCCGTGTGGTTGCCGCCATCGGAGGTGGTGGTGTCATCCTCACCACCTTCTACGTTGTATTCGGGGTCGTCCTCCTGTCCCTCTTGCTCATCGTCGGGACGCTCGGCGCCACTAGTGGCGGCGGCATCCTCCACCTCCCAGAACGACTGGTTCTTTTCTCTAGCTTCTTGTTCGACGCTCATGCGCTTAGAAGCGTCGGCCGACATGTTTGCACTGCATTAAAAAGAGGCAAACAGTTAGTACAACAAAAATTAATCACTTAATTAGTACTAATTAAGATACCCCGGCCCATGCATTAGTCGCAATACCCCATATGTCCTTTTTTTAGCAAAGTCATGCTAAATTTCACGAAAAAATTCGGCATGACTTTTGCTAAAAAAGGGACATATGGAGTACCCGAATTTGCCGGAACGGAAGTTAATCGACATTCCGGCAATCTCAAGGGTCTCGGGGTACCTGCATATATTTCACACATCCACACATCTTCGGCCGGCATCTCCGGCCGGCAACAAACAACATATGGAGTATCATCCACATCCACACACATGCACATCCACATCCACACACATCCACAATATCTCACACACATCCACATCCACACACATGCACATATGAAGTATCATCCACATCCACATCCACACACATGCACATATATGGAGTATCATCCACATCCACACACATGCACATATGGAGTATCATCCACATCCACAGTATCTCACACACATACGTGGCATCACCACATCGACATCTCACCTGAAAGAACGTGGAGGTTCTTCTAAATTTCCTGCATACGGCAAAAAAATGCATTAGTTAATTAAACTTAACCTTAAAAATAGGGAGACCTAGCAACTAACCTAGCTAGCTATTGCCACTAACCTAGCTACTGTCAAAAATACTAACCTATAACAGCAACAACTACCTAGCAGCACCTAATTAACCTAGCAGCACCTAATATAGCAACTAATTTAGCAAGCAACTAACATAATTCAGCAGCACCTAATTTAGCAAGCAACAAACTAAGCAGCACCTAACAGCAGCAGCAAGCAACTAACCTAAGCAAGCAACTAACTTAGCAAATTTTTAAACTAACCTAGCAACTAACCTAGCAGCACTAACCTAGAAACTAACCTAACAGCAACTGAAATCAACTAGAAACTAACCTAAATTGACTAAGGAATTTGCACAAGCACCTTCGGTGCTAGGAGGGAGAGGAGGAGGGGCTCACCTTCGGTGCTAGGAGGGAGAGGAGACCAGGCAGTGCGTGCTCTCGGTGCTCGTGGCAGAGGGGCGGCGAGCTCTCGTCGGCGGCAGTGCTCGGGGCGAGCTCCAGGCGGCGACGAGGGGCGTCCGTGTGGAAGGCAGAGGCGGGAGGGGCGACGGCGAGAGCAGGGCGAGGGGGAGAGCAGGGAGAGAGGGAGACGTCGACGGAGGGCGGCCGGAGCGTCCACGGCGAGGACGGCGAGGGCGGTCGAGCGGCGGTGGTCGGCGGCGGTGTTGGTCGAGAACGAGAGCGCGCGCGCGGTGTTGGTTGAATTGGGGAATTTGCACAGGAGAAGGGAGAGAGGCCGGCGGGCGGGGCCACATGTAAGTGGGACACAGGAATTCTGTGGCGCACGGCTTCAGCGGGATGCGCCACAGAATTCTGTGATTCTGTGGCGCATCTACTGGGGGGTGCGCCACAGAATTTTGTGGCTGGAATTGTTAAAAAACTTGCTGACAGTTATTTGACAATAACAGGCGCATGGCCCAGTGGTTAGTGTGGGCAAATTTCAGGAACCTGCCAGGTTCGAATCCTGGTTTCCCACATTTTTTTTTCTTTTAAATTTTTTTTAATATTAAATTTAAAGAAAGAACACACATTTGTTATTCTTTATAACTTGTGCCATATCAAAATACATAGATATGCTTGTTGTCTCACACACACAAACAAATTATATATAATACACCAAAAAAGTCTTCTTCGAGATTTCTTCTTTCCCGGCCGGTTCCGAGCTAGCATCTTTCTTTCCCTTCTTGGCGGTTGAGTACTTTAGGCCGGACACCTTGAGATTTCTTCGTGTGAACGGACAACCTTTAGTAGGTAGGGAGGTCTTCCTTCTTTCTCTACTAGTAGTAGGCATGTCGAAGTACTTGTCGAATTTCCTCGATCTTCGGATCGCCGTTCTTGTCCAAGTCTTCCTCGTTGGCATCTCCTTCCATTCCGATGATGCTCCTCTTGCCCCTCCTCACGACAACACGGCTAGGCTTTGACGGGTCGGTAATGAAGAAGCATTGCTCAACTTGGCTAGCGAGTACCCATGGCTCATTTTTCGCGGAGGCGTTCTTCGATTTGGCATCGGGTATTACCATGGTGGTGAAATACCGGCCTTCTTTGACGACGTCCTTGGCCCATCTCACACGGAACATTGGCACCGACTCTCCACAGTAGTTGAGGTCCCATATCTCCTCGATCCTTCCGAAGTATCTTTGCTTGACAGTAGCCTCGTCATCACCGTAGGATAGCATAGTTACTCCTGAGTTTTGATATTCGCTATTCCTGTCCTTTTCCTCGGTGCAGAATCTGAAACCGCTGATGTCGTACGACTGATAGGTCCTTATGTTGTGCCCGGGGCCCTGTGATAAGGAGAATATGACTTTTTCATCTTCCGTAGATGGCTTTTTGTGCTGTGCTTCAAGCAGTTGCCTTTTCTTGAACCAACTCGTGAAGCTGGAGTTGTGCTCTCTGGTTACGTCTCCCTTCTTCCTCGGCCGGCCTAGGTCGATGTAATTCTTCTCGATTAAGCTTTTGTGCTCTTTCACCCAAGGTTCGATCAATTGTAAGTGTTGTAGCGCGACCCGGTGAGCCCTGTCAAAGTCATCGCGTCGACCAACAATGTCGACAGGGAGTGAGCGGTAGCCCTCGCGGTGACCAAATCCATCGAGCCTGCCGAGGTGCGTCCTGGTGGGCAGACCAACATCCTGGTTCTCGGTGCTTAGATAACTCTGACAGAAGGAGATGCACTCGTAGGTTAGAAAGCCCTTGGCCATGCTTGCGTCTGGACGGGCCCTGTTGCGAACGTATCCTTTCATGACACCGTTCTGCCTTTCGAACGGCATCATGTAGTGCAGGAACGTCGGCCCGAGCTGCAGGATGTCATCAACGACATGGAGAAGGAGATGCACGCAGATGTCAAAGAATGCGGGCGGGAAGTAAATCTCGAGCTCGCATAGTATCACCACGATCTCCTCCTGTAGCCTGTGGAGCTGCCTCACGCCGATCGACTTCCTGTTGATGACGTCGAAAAAGTTGCAAAGGCCAAACAGCGTATCACGGACGTGCTCGTCCATTATCCCTCGGATCGCAACGGGAAGTATCTGCGTCATCAGCACGTGACAATCGTGAGACTTCATCCCGCTGAACCTCTTCTTCGTTCCGTCCAGATATCTGCTTATCTTCCCGCGTAACCGTAAGGAAATTTGACTCCTAGGAGGCACCTGTAAAACTGCTCGAGCTCCTCCGGACTCATAGTGAAGCAGGCAGCGGGAAGCACCACCGCGTTCTTCTTTACCCTTTTGCGGCGACCTTGAGTCCCTTCCGTCTGGTCATCATCATCATCATCATCATCACTATCGGGGGCCTGAAGATCTTTCTTGATGCCAAGCCATTTCAGATCGTATCTTGCTTTCGTCCCATCCTTGGTCTTTTCCGGCATGTTCGAAAGAGTGCCAAGAAGACTCTCGGTAACATTCTTCGTAATGTGCATTAGATCGAGGCTATGGGGCGTGTGGAGGACCTTCCAGTACTCCAAGTCGTGGAAAACAGACCTCGCTTTCCATACACCCAGCAGCGGATCTACCCTCGGTCGCTTCTTTCCCGGCGCAGGGCACTCCTCCCAATTTTTCAAAAGCTCGTCGATTTCTGTGCCGCTCCTCGGGCGCGGTTCTGTTTCGAGCTCGTCTTGACCATCGAACAAATCACCGCGTTTTCTCCACGGGTGCTCCATGCGAAGCCACCTTCGAGCCCCTGGGTACACGGTTTTCGAAGACCCGAGATCCCTTGGTAGCTGGATATGCGGGGTCTCATCCATGCACCTGACACATGCGCAGAATCCGTGGCCCACCTGGGCCGATACATATGAGCATCCAGGATAGTCCTGCACCGTCGTGAGCAACGCGGCTCTCATATCGAAATAATCTTTAGTGTAGGCGTCCCACGTACGGGCTGGCGTCTTCCATAGCGTTTCTAACTCCTCTTTCAACAGCTCGAGATACAGATGTATGTCGATACCAGGTTGTTTCGGCCCCTGAATGAGAATACTCATGTGTATGTACTTTTGCTTCGTGCACAGCCACGGGGGAAGGTTGTAAGGCCATACAAACACGGGCCAGGTGCTATGTGTGCTACTCTGGTTGCCGAACGGATTGAGTCCATCGGTGCTCATACCCAGCCTGACGTTCCTTGCGTCGCCCCCGAAATCTTCGAAGGCGATGTCCAATGCTTCCCAATTGCTAGCGTCTGCAGGGTGTGTCAGGATGGTGCCCTTCTCCGGATCTTCTTCGGGCTTCTTCCTTTCCGCGTGCCATTGCATGAGCTTTGCTTCCTTAGGGTCCACGAACCACCGCTGCAGACGGGGAGTGATAGGAAAGTACCATACCACTTTTCGAGGATTTTTCTTGCTCCCACTCTTGTACCGTCCGTGGCCGCACACCGGACATGTGGTCATGTCCTTGTAATCGCCCCGATAAATGGCGCAATCATTGATGCAGGCGTGGTATTTGACGTGCGGTAGGTCAAGAGGGCACACGACTTTCTTGGCCTCCTCGATACTACTTGGCAATGTGTTCCCCTCGGGGAGAATATCGTGCATGAATTTCATGTTCTTGTCGAAGCTCACGTCGGTCCATCTGTTTCCCGCCTTCATCTCCAGAGCATCAAGCGTTACTTGCAAACGCGTATCCTGGGGCCGGCACCCAGGATACAACGGAGTCTTCCCGTCTATCTCCATTTGCGCCAGCTTGGCTTTCTCTCTGGCCGCAGCTCTGGCGTTGCTCGTCTCCTTGAGGAGCAGTTCTTGAACATGAGCGTCCTGCAAGGCCGAAGTTAGCGGGGTCTGCGTGTTCGCGCCACCACCGGCATCTCCTTCGTCATGATGATGATCTTGTCCGCCGACATCTCCTTCGTCATGATGATGATCTTGTCCGCCGGCATCTTCTTCGTCATGATGATCTTGTTTGCCGGCATCTCCTTCGTCATGATGATGATCTTCTCCGCCGGCATCTCCTTCGTCATGATGATGATCTTGTCCGCCGACATCTCCTTCATCATGACGATGATCTTGTTCCAGCATGAAACCACGCCTGAGCAGGTGATCCTCCAATTGTCCAGAATCAGGGTCGATCCACCTCACAAGTTTGCATCTTCGACATGGACATCTTATCTGGCTTCTGTTGAACCGAATCATGTCCGCCTTCGCTTGTTCCTTGTATCTTCTGATTCGACCGGAGCTCATCATGATGACCATGGTTGACTACGCGGTATACATAGAGCAGAGACAAGAGTATATATGTGATAATTTGAACCGCAACATGCACAAACAGAAACACACATGCATGCAAGGTCGCCGAAAAAATTCGGCATGACCTCTCTTAAAAGTATGACATATGGGTGGTGCAAAAATTTGCCGAAATGGAAATTAATCAACATTTCGGCAAACATCCATGCACCACGCCGGCGCAAGCAACAACAAAAAGTTTCTTCCGGACCAATTCATGCACAACACACAAGCTTCACATACACAACATACAAACATCCATGCACCACGCCGGCGCAAGCAACAACAAAAAGTTTCTTCCGGACCAATTCATGCACAACACACAAGCTTCACATACACAACATACAAACATGCATATGCATGTCCATCCAACTTTCCTCACCTAGTAGATTCGTTGCCGAGACGTGACCGCGATGGACGAGAGAGTGTGTGGGAGGAAAAGAGATGGGGGAGAGAGGAGGAGAGTATATATGGGGAGCCTCCCGGTTCTCAACAATTATCTATCAACCAAAATAGGTTTAACTACAAAAAATGGAGAAAAGAGTGAGCAAAATGGGATGGGAGGGAGGAGGAACACGAGCTAGGTGGAGGAGGAAGAAGAGCAAATGGGTAGGGAAAGGGGGGCCTTTCCCCTTTTGTACATCTGGGACAGTAATTCTGTGGCGCATGGGCCCACATGCGCCACAGAAAGTTGACATTTGTGGCGCATGTGGGTCCATGCGCCACAGAATTACTGTCCCACCAATCATTGGTGTGGGCCCCGCCAAGCTTTCTGTGGCGCATGAGCACAGATGCGCCACAGAAATGTATATTTCTGTGGCGCATCTGTGCTCATGCGCCACAGAAAGGACCCCAGAATTCGAAATTCAAAGGTTGGAGGTGGGGCCCACAGGATATTTGTGGCGCACCCCTTCTGGTGCGCCACAGAATGCATGCTTTCTGTGGCGCATGGCCCCTGGATGCGCCACAAAAGCGTCACACTTTCTGTGGCGCACCAGTTGGTATGCGCCACAGAATCTTTTTAGTGGCGCATGGACTTTTTGGTGTGCCACAAAAAGCCTGTCCATAGAAAGGCAGTTTCCTAGTAGTGATGACCGTCATTCAGAAGAATAGTCATGATTCCATGACGCTGGATTAGGCACCTCCTGCTCGTCATTCGACTCGTCGGAATCATCGGCTTCAGCACTATCACCATCCGTATCTTCCTCTTCCATCTGGTTCTGCATATGCCCAAATTTATCGTCTGCATCTGCCTCACCATTATAATCATCCAACGCATTAGCCTGACTGCTCTCGCCTGACTCGTAACCGCCACCTCCAACATCTCCTGACTGCCTATAATCATGTTCTTATGTATGCATCTCTTGACTGCTCTGGCCAGGACCGTGCCCACCCTCGCATTCATAGGAATTCACCTCCTTCACGACAGGAAGCAGTAGGGCGACTGGGTTTGTGCCCCTGGTTTCACAGGCTTGCAGCCAGCGCACCCACTGAGAGGTCCGATCTATCGGCCTCAAATAGAAGAATACGTCTGCCCTTGACCTTGACTTCGACCACAATGCATGCACACCAACGGTGTCTGTATCAGGATTAAGCCCTAAACATCCTGCCAACCAGTCTTTCACCTGACTAATCGACCATGTGTGCGGGGAATTAAGTTCCAACTCCGAGTGTTGAAACTGACTCAAATCTGCCCCCAATTCATTTGTTAACACAATACCAACACCCTAGTAGAACATACACTTCACTACATCAGACATCTCTGTTTGCCTAGAAAAATATTAAGTACCATCGATTAATAATTATAACCCGAACAACTACTTAATATCGCATGATAAAATTGATACCGACTCCGAAAAAATAACAGCCGAGCACCACTAAATATATATACCGAACTCGTGCACTAATTACAAACCACTAAATAATACCAACTATGAGATTCTCGACGGCACGACCTACTACATAATACCGCACGACAACCTAACTATTAACGTAAATCTAATTAATCTAAACCCTAATTATCTACATAACACCCTAATTAGCCAAACACCACTTACCCTTGAAGCGTGCCTAGATTCACCGGAGCACCACCACCACCACCTCACCAGCAGAACAAGCACCACCTCACCAGCACAACCACCACGAGCACCACCACCATGAGCACCGCATCTCCACCACTCCTCCAAAATAGCACCACCAAATCGCCTCCCCTAACTATCCCATGAGGAGAACGATGTTGCCCTTGCTCCCTAACACCCCTGGGATGCTCTAAGATGGAGTTTGTGTGGTTGATTGGAGCAAATCGGCCGAGAATCGCCGGAGCAGCACGGAGGAGGAAGAACAAGAGAGAGAAAATGCGAGGAGGAAGAAAGGAACGGGCGACCACTAGACAGCGCCTTATCGTCCACGCCGTGGACGATAGGCTAATCGGCGGCGACGTGGACTATTACTACCCACTCGAGGACGAGTGGCCTGGCCCAGCCAAGGCCTGCTCATCTGCGCCGCAGACGATATGACCTGCTCGTCCACGGCGCCAACGACAGGTACTAGTCGTCCACGCCGTAAATTAGGGCGCAATATTTTTGAAAATGTTCCAAAATGCATATTATTTTTCAAATTTCATTAAAAAATGTATTACTTAAATAAAATTAGCTGTGCAATGCGCACTACACCACGTACTAGAATTGGAGGCATTCAAAAATGCCTCCAAAAGTCCCAGAAATGACTCAAAAGGTTTTTGGAGGCGAAAAAAAAAGTGCAGCATTTACTGGGGTAGTTAAAAGTCTTTTCATGCATTTTTCATTAGTGCCTGCAAAAGTGACCATTTGAGGCAGTATTGTGTGCCTCAAATGCTAAGAATTTGGCTACTACTGACAGAGAGACAAACAGAAAACGCCCTCGCGCGACCGCACCCTCCCGCGACCCGCGCCGCCCCCGCGCGCGGGCAGGCCGCGTCCTCCAGCTCCCGTCTCTAGCCTCCCCCTTCTCTCCTCCCTCCCGCCGTCACCGGCGTGCTACGCCGGCCGTTGCCCGGGCGGCGCCGGTGGCGGCGAATCCCTGGCTTTCCCCTCCTGGTCTTGGGGCGGCGCGGGCAGCCCTGACCCAGGCGGTGCGACTCGGCGGCGACGGTCCGGCGCGGCGGCGGGGCTCTCCCGGTGCAGCACGGATGTCCAAGGTGGTGGTGGTGCTGCCGTTGGTGGCTAGGGCTAGGGCGGTGGTGGTGCTCCGGCCCTGCAGGCCCAGATCTGGGCCCTTGGGGCCCGATCTGGGTTAAGGCGGGCCTGCGTCGTTTTGCCTCCGGTTGGCCTGCTGAGCGGCTTGTGACGGAGATGACAGCGATGACGCCACCCTTGATGCAGCGTGGCGGTGGGAGCTTCACGGGCCTGTTTGGGTCCGGCCGAGCCTATGGGTCGATCTTGAGGTCAGCGGCAGTGGCGGCCTACGTGCAGCAGCATGGCGGCGGGGACTTTACGAGCCCCCGGGCTCGGCCGGGCCTGCTTGGCCTGGTGTGTCTCTGCTGCCGTGTCCGGTCGGCACCCGCCGATGGCGGTGGAGGACGTCCTCCAGGTGGCTGCGCCGCTGCCGCCCTCCGGCTCTAATGGTTCGGTGTGCTCTTGTCGTGGCGTCCGGTCGGCTACCGTCTATGGCGGTGGAGGTTGTTCCCTCCCGCGTGGTTGTGATCCTGTCGGACCTTGTCTACGGCTGTTTCGTCTTGGGCTGGCCGGCCTTGCTACGTTGGCCATGGTGAGACGACGTTGGTGACTGCAAGACCGTGGTGGCGTTTGTTGGTGGATGGCATGATGGGTGGAGCGCTACGGATTGTAGGTGGTTTTTTGGGGTCGGGAGAAATCCTTGCCGTTTGGCACCGACGTGGTGACGCTTGAGTGTCACCCTTCCTTCCTGAAGGGCGTCGGGTGTACCCCTTCCCCACTCCTCGGAGCGTACCGGGGAAACCCTAGGACATGTCCAGGCAGCAGTGTCGTCATCGTCGCGTTCCTTCTTGGAGGTGTTGCTTTGTACGCAGTGATTCAAAGTGCTAGGTTCGTGGTGGGACTTCTCCGGAGAGGACGCAGCGGTTGCGAGTCATTTTCGTTTTCGTTGGTCCGCCGATGTCGGCTTTGTTTTCTCTTCTTTTTCTCTTTCTTTTCTTTTGGGCGTGCTTGTGCTGTTTGCCCCAGCATTGGTCTGTTTGTTGTACGGTATGGTTGCTATATTAATATAGCGGGGCGAAAGCCTATTTCTTCAATGCTAAGAATTTGAGGCATTATTGGGTGCCTCAAATGCTAACCATTTGAAGCGTTATTGAGTGCCTCAAATGCTATACTATTTGAGGCACGAGGCACACAATAATGCCTCAAAATGCTATACCATTTGAGGCACTATTGTTTCAGTGCCTCATTTGCTATATCATCAAAGGAATCCAATTCGGGTCCTCAAATGTGAACAGATGCAAATTCGAATAGTATTGTTTATTAAGGTAGTTTAGAGGCAACCAGAATTCAAACATTACATTACATCAACAAACATTAATCCATGACATTGTACCCAAATGTGACAGCATTTGACAACATATGTTTGACAACATTGTTGACAGAGGACATGTTGGCGAAAAAATCCCCAAGCCAAATAGCAGTAATTCATGTTAGCTCTACACCTCTGTATACCTATTTTGCGCACTTCAAAACCAAAATAAGCATGAAACATTCACAAATCACAACTCAAAGAGTATACACTAACGTAAGATCACTAGGATGGTTGAAGTAACAGCGAAATGGAAGGACATGGAATGATAACTATTCACAGATCTCAGCATACATTGGTTTACAGATCTAGGTTGTTAGCACGCATCAGGCTCCCATGAATTTGTGTCGAACTCTGTCGTAGCGTAAAGGCTAGGCAGTAAACTTATGGCACCCCCGTGCAGGTGTAAGGACCTACGAGGGTGCGCGGGTTCCAAGAGGCGGAGACACGCGGGCCGCGTCGACGCCCGACGCGAGGCACCCCCCGATGGTACAAGACCAACAAACATGGCACACATTCAACAAAGCTCTCATATATTTCAGATTTTGGATCCCTCAAATGGGTGAGGGCCTCCTCTATTTATAGGAAATGGAGAGAAGGGGTGTGAGATTACAAATACGCCCATCGGGCCATAACATAGGAGGAGGGTACATCAGTCTTTACACAGAATCTTATGGGAATATTCCTCTTGAATATCCCGGCTAACTATCCTCCGTCGGGTAATGTTTGTCGGGTCGGACGGCACGGATGTGATGACTTGTGCGTTGGGCGGGGCGTTCCTGGCGGTAGCATGCACGCTCTCTACGCCGCACGTACCCCTTTTGCCGTTGGGGGCGGAGGCCTGTCGAGGCGCCGACGTCAAGGTGCTGGACGTGCGCCTGGTATCGCACCTCACCACGTGGGGGCTGAGTCCCGCCGGTTCCCCTGTTGGAGTACCCTCGACACATGCACCTCCCCTGCGTAGGGGGCGACCTCGATGGTACCGTCGACGCTGGGTAGGTCCTTGACGCGTCAAGCCCTGCGTCACGCGGGACGTCTTGTGTCATGTCGTCCCGGGGGCAGCGCGAAAACCCTCCTCCAACAGTAGCCCCTCGCAGGTCTGGACGGTAGCTCAGCGCCCGTCTGGGCCGGCGCATTAATCCTAAGGGGTTGCTGCGCTGACCAAGACTCATCAGGCGAGAAGAAACACACGATCGGCACGCTGGCTTGTGATTGGCCGGACTAGAGGTGGCGCGGCTAGGTGACATGGCACACCCATTTTTCTTTTTTCCTCCTTTTTTTTTTCTTCCTTTCTTTTTTTCCCTTCCTCTCCTTTTTTTTTTCCTTTACCTACCCCTACCCGTACGTAGCCACTCAATCTCTTTCCAGCACCCCGTTTCGATCCACATTCTCTCTCTTCTTCTCGTTTGCAGGCAGACGCCCAGGAGCACGCCGCGCCCGCGAGTCCGGAGCCACGCCGCCGCCCCCGTCGCCGTCGGCCTCTGCGGGGACCGCGCCATTGTCCTCGCCGGGAGCTGCTGTCATCCGCGCCGCCCCGCGCCGTCGTCCTCGAGCTGCTGCCGTCCGCTGCTCGGAGCCGCTGCCGTCCGTCGCGCCGACGACCGAGCCGCTCGGGCTGTCGCCGTCCTGCGCGTCCCCGCGCGCGCTCGCCAGTCGGCAGCCGCCGGGGAGCCGCCGCCTGCGTCCTTGACGCGCCGGCCGTGGAGGTTCACGCCCCTCGAGTGCTCGAGGTACCGTGGCGTCGTCGTGCTGCTGGGAGCCGTCGAGGTACCGTGCCGCTACCAGCATCGTCGATGTTGGGGCCGGGGCGCGGCCGTGTAGCCGCCGACGATCCGCAGCCACGAATTGCGCCGTCGATCAAATTTGCCATCCAGGCCGACGAGGGGCTTAGCGGATGGTAATATCATTCACGCTTCAAGGGTGACCTTGTTGGCATTTAGTTTCTTGAATATCTCCTATGGACATGGTTGAATGAAATACTAGCACAAATTTGCTGTTTGTTGCACTTACATTTCACCAACATAATAAACATAATTTTGATACGCGTGCTCGTACGTTAACATGCGGATTGTAAAAAACGGTCTTTGCTGTATGAATTTGCACGAATTGCAATGCATATAAATTGTGATGTATATAAAGATTTTGCAGGAGTTGTGATGCATGATGTATGGACATTTTGCAGGCATTGCTAAGTATAGATAGCCGTCGTAGCGCCATTTCTTGTTTTTGTTTGCTGCTCGGTCAACCAGTGGCTGCATCCCATGCTTACCTTAATTTTGTCCGATTGCACCTAACTTGGTCAAATTAATTTTTTCAGTTTTGTCTAACAGGATATCCGGGCTGTCGACCGTCACCGTCCGCCCCCGTGTGTGATCACCCCAGGGCGGCCCTCGGGGCGCCGTCATGGTGCTGACTCGGCTTCGCAGGTTCTCCAGCCGTTCGCGCGTGTGTCCCCGTGCGTGCTCGCCCCAGGGCGGCCCTCTGGGCGCCGCCGTGGTGTTGAAGACGTATGACCTCTCGCGGCGCAGGGCGAGGGCGTTGACACGCGTGGCGTTCAAGACGTATGAGCCTCTCGCGTCGTATGAGCCTCTCGCGTCGTACGGCGAGGGCGATGACGCGCGTGGCGCCGAAGTCCTTTTGAGCCCCTTGCGGCGCGCGGCGGGGGAGTTGACGCGCCTGGCGTTCAAGTCCTCCGAGCCCCTTGCGGCGAGGGCGATGATGCGCTGGGCGCTTAAGACCTTTGTGGCTCCTGCGACGCAGGGCGAGGTCGGTGGCGCGCGTGGCGCTGAAGGCGGCCGAGCCCCTTGCGGCGCGAGGCAGGGCGATGACGCGCTGGGCGCTTAAGACCTTTGTGGCTCCTGCGACGCAGGGCGAGGTCGGTGGCGCGCGTGGCGCTGAAGGCGGCCGATCCCCTTGCGGCGCGAGGCAGGGCGATGACGCGCTGGGCGCTTAAGACCTTTGTGGCTCCCGCGACGCGGGGCGAGGTCGGTGGCGCGCGTGACGCTGAAGGCGGCCGATCCCCTTGCGGCGCGAGGCAGAGCGATGACGCGCTGGGCGCTTAAGACCTTTGTGGCTCCTGCGACGCAGGGCGAGGTCGGTGGCGCGCGTGGCGCTGAAGGCGGCCGATCCCCTTGCGGCGCGAGGCAGGGCGATGACGCGCTGGGCGCTTAAGACCTTTGTGGCTCCTGCGACGCAGGGCGAGGTCGGTGGCGCGCGTGGCGCTGAAGGCGGCCGAGCCCCTTGCGGCGCGAGGCAGGGCGATGACGCGCTGGGCGCTTAAGACCTTTGTGGCTCCTGCGACGCAGGGCGAGGTCGGTGGCGCGCGTGGCGCTGAAGGCGGTCGAACCCCTTGCGGCACAAGGCAGGGCGATGACGCGCTGGGCGCTTAAGACCTTTACGGCTCCTATGACGCAGGGCGAGGTCGGTGGCCCGCGTGGCGCTGAAGGTGTGTATGAGCCTCTCGCGTCGTACGGCGAGGGCGATGACGCGCGTGGCGCCGAAGTCCTTTGAGCCCCTTGCGGCGCGCGGCGGGGAGTTGACGCGCCTGGCGTTCAAGTCCTCCGAGCCCCTTGCGGCGCGCGGCGAGGGCGATGATGCGCTGGGCGCTTAAGACCTTTGTGGCTCCTGCGACGCAGGGCGAGGTCGTTGACGCGCGTGGCGCTGAAGTCCTTCGAGCCTCTTGCGTCACAAGGTGTGCGAAGCCCGTGACGGTGAAGCGCGAAACACGGGGTGCTGTCGGCTTCCAAGCCCCTGGCGGGCCCTGGCCATGTGGGCGAAGTACGTGATGCTGATGCCCTCCGAGCCACTTGATGGGCGTGGCATAAGCTACGTGCATCCCTCGGGGCAAGATGCGAGCAATGTATTTGAGTAAGATTTGCATGTCTTGGGGGCGAAGGAGTCGCCATATTTCTTCTAAGCCATGCACAACAGTCGCGGAGAGGGCGACCGTCTCATCATACTTGCTCATTATACCGATAGAGGCGCACGGGGCTTACCCACAATGGTAGGCATGGGCGCCTTGAGATTCATTTTACGCCGTTGAGGGTTAAGGCTGTAGTAGAACACCATAATGAAGTCATGCTTAGGGACACTCGGGTGTGCGCTTGAATTGTGCGAGGAAGCCTTTGCCTCCCGGCGCGCACGAGGAGATTTGCCTTGATTTTCGCACTCGACCCATGCGTGGGAGGGGTGGCCTCCCATCGCGCACAAGGAGGTTTACCGATGTTTTCGCACTCGACCCGTGTGGCGCACGGGGAGGTTTACCGATATTTCGCACTCGACCCGTGTGGCGCACGGGGAGGTTTACCGATATTTCGCACTCGACCCGTGCGACGCAGGGGGAGGTTTACCGATATTTTCGCACTCGACCCGTGTGGGGGAGGTGTTGCCTCCATCCCACACGAGGAGGTTTACCGATATTTCGCACTCGACCCGTGTGGCGCACGGGGAGGTTTACCGATATTTCGCACTCGACCCGTGTGGCGCACGGGAGGTTTACCGATATTTCGCACTCGACCCGTGCGACGCAGGGGGAGGTTTACCGATATTTCGCACTCGACCCGTGCGACGCAGGGGGAGGTTTACCGATATTTTCGCACTCGACCCGTGTGGGGGGAGGTGTTGCCTCCATCCCACACGAGGAGGTTTACCGATATTTCGCACTCGACCCGTGTGGCGCACGGGGAGGTTTACCGATATTTTGCACTCGACCCGTGCGACGCAGGGGGAGGTTTACCGATATTTTTGCACTCTACCCGTGCGGGGAGAGCTTTCCTCCATCGCGCACGAGGAGGTACACCCTCACTTGGGGACATCCCCTTTGTTAGATGCAAGGCATAATCGTCTTCGAGCCCCTTGCATTGTGGGGCGAGGCGGGATAAGCGGCGCTCAAGTTCCCCGATCCCATGAGTCATTAGGCGAGGCGGGCAAGGCATAGGTGGCGTCTAAGCCCCTTGCATCGCGAAGCCAAGCAAAGCGTTGAAGGCATCCGAGCCTCTTGCAGCGCGGTGAGGGCGAGGACACACGTAGCGTTCAAGACGTATAAGCCTCTCGCGTCGTAGGGCGATGACGATGATGCTCGTGGAGCTGAAGGCGGCCGAGCCCCTTGCGGCGCAAGGCAGGGCGATGACGCGCTGGGCGCTTAAGACCTTCGTGGCTCCCGCGACGCAGGGCGAGGTCGGTGGCGCGCGTGGCGCTGAAGGCGGCCGAGCCCCTTGCGACGCGAGGTAGAGCGATGACGCGCTGGGCGCTTAAGACCTTTGTGGCTCCTGCGACGCAGGGCGAGGTCGGTGGCGCGAGTGGCGCTGAAGGCGGCCGAGCCCCTTGCGGCGCGAGGCAGGGCGATGACGCGCTGGGCGCTTAAGACCTTTGTGGCTCCTGCGACGCAGGGCGAGGTCGGTGGCGCGCGTGGCGCTGAAGGCGGCCGAGCCCCTCGCGTCGTACGGCGAGGGCGAAGAGGCGCGTGGTGTTCAAGATGTCGGAGGCTCTGAGCCCCTTGCGTCGCGCTGCGAGGGTCATGACGCGCATGTCATTCAAGACCTCCGAGCCCCTTGTGTGCCGGCCACCTTCCTCTTGAGGGGCTCGTGCCCCCATCGCTAGCCGCCAGCCTCTCAGCCTAGACCTGACCTACGCGTATGCGTCACGGAGACAACGACGCGTGGCTTCATCATGGAGTTTGTCAGTCTTCCTTGTGATCCATGCCCCTGGCAACGCGTGACGAGGTCGGGGAAGCGCTTGGCGTCGTTGACCGCTGAAGCCCTTGCGACGTAGCGCGATGAAGCGGCGTTGCCATCGGGTGGTGTCCTTCACGTCGGTCCTCAACGGCCGCGGTCTCCTGGTTACATGGCTTCTTGCTAGGTTCCCACAGACGGCGCCAACTGTCGTAGCGTAAAGGCTAGGCAGTAAACTTATGGCACCCCCGTGCAGGTGTAAGGACCTACGAGGGGTGCGCGGGTTGCAAGAGGCGGAGACACGCGGGCCGCGTCGACGCCCGACGCGAGGCACCCCCCGATGGTACAAGACCAACAAACATGGCACACATTCAACAAAGCTCTCATATATTTCAGATTTTGGATCCCTCAAATGGGTGAGGGCCTCCTCTATTTATAGGAAATGGAGAGAAGGGTGTGAGATTACAAATGCGCCCATCGGGCCATAACATAGGAGGAGGGGTACATCAGTCTTTACACAGAATCTTATGGGAATATTCCTCTTGAATATCCCGGCTAACTATCCTCCGTCGGGTAATGTTTGTCGGGTCGGATGGCACGGATGTGATGACTTGTGCGTTGGGCGGGGCGTTCCTGGCGGTAGCATGCACGCTCTCTACGCCGCACGTACCCCTTTTGCCGTTGGGGGCGGAGGCCTGTCGGGGCGCCGACGTCAAGGTTCCGGACGTGCGCCTGGCATCGCACCTCACCACGTGGGGGCTGAGTCCCGCCGGTTCCCCTGTTGGAGTACCCTCGACACATGCACCTCCCCTGCGTAGGGGGCGACCTCGATGGTACCGTCGACGCTGGGTAGGTCCTTGACGCGTCAAGCCCTGCGTCACGCGGGACGTCTTGTGTCATGTCGTCCCGGGGGCAGCGCGAAAACCCTCCTCCAGCAAACTCAATCTAAATTGAGAGGTTGCCTCCAGTCAGGTTGAATCTGGAGAAAACGTAATAGTGCACATTGGTTAGCAATTTAGCATCAATTTAGAAGGATGCCATGATTTAAATAAAGAGTATACAGTGAAACTATAAGACAAAAAAATCAACAATGAGGCGAACTATCATCAGCGAGAAAATTGTTCCTGGATACACAGAAAGACGTCATGACACAACAGAGAATGTGGTACTACTACTGCTGCCACTTATATAATCTGTTGTCGACAACCAATCCCAGACTCTTCCATGGAATTTCAATGATGCTAACATTTTGTAACGAATTCTAATAATCCATCCGAAAAAATGGATGGCAAAATTCTATGCATAGCAAAATTAGGCATACACATGTCAAATTTTTTTTTTGGCATAGCGTGGCTGAAAATGGCATTTTGAAATTTTATAAATTCTGAAAACAATTATATGTATACATACACATGTTATTTACATAGTTGTAGAGTTTTTCTAGATACTGTGTTCTATTGTAGGCTAAACATTTGTCTCAGAAGGTGTTTTTTTAGGCACATATAAAAAGTGCTTCAAATGAAATCTAATTGTGGCATTTAAAAGTGACTTAACAAAGTGAACCATCTGAGCCACTTTGATAAGTGCCTCAAATGGTGGTCTTTTTAGGCAACATATCAAAGTGCCTCAAATAGAGTTTATTTGAGGCATCTAAAAGTGCCTTAAAATGAAATCATTTAAGGCACTTTGATAAGTGCCTCAAATGGTGGTTTTCTTAGGCACATATCCATTTGAGTCACTTTTAATAATACCTCAAATAGGGATCTTTTTAAGGCATATATAAAAACCGCCTTTGAGTACTAACTCATTTGAGTCACACTTTTAAAAAATGCCTTCATAGTGGCTTTAATTCTCGGACGTGACATAGTGGCGGTTCGGGCCGTGTTTACGGTATTATTCCTCCGACGTGTAGTATTTTAGGGGATAGACATGCATGCACATGTCGAGCATCGACGATACCGTTTTGTTTGAGCGTACGATCACTTGTCGTTACGAAGACTTGGAGTCGCGCGCGAGTTCAGCGTTCCACGGGATGCACCAAATCCACGATGAAATCTCCTTTTGTCGTGGTTTCGAGCAGTCCCTGGTTTCAAGGGAAGGAGCTAGCGAGCGAAAGCGACCATCGACCATCGTGCTCATATACTTTTTGTCAACCAACGTCACATGATCTTCTTCGTTTCTTCTCTTATCTTCCTCGATTTGCGCGAAACCGTGGCCATAGACAAACTTTTTCATCGAAACGTGATGGGTACTGAAAAGCTTGTACTACGTACGTACAACTATTGCACCATGCTGGCACTACGGTCGTCTCCTAGCTCCAGCTCAGTGCAGTGCGCGTGCATGGGATGTGAGCAGAATAAAACCGTAGATGCAAACATAAGAAGCCAAGCACAAGAGTCAAGAGGTTAAAACTTGAGAGAGAGAGAGAGGTCAGCTTATTTTTCTTCGAGGGTCGATTTTTTTCTTAGAGAAAGCTCACCTAAATGTGGCAACAGGGCCCATTTACCGTCCCCATGGCTAATTCACATATGAGGAGATGGTTATGGTAGACATTTAATACCTGGTAGTTATCAAGTGCAAATCAGTACCATCGCTAAGGGCATCTCCAACCCGGCCCCACAAACAAACGGACGGAGCTGGTCCGTTTTCATCCGAACGGATAAAAGAGGGCCTCCAACGGGCCAGCGCAAACAGACAAGTGTCCGCGCTTCTGAACCAAACTCGGACCAAATTTGGGCGAGGTTTGGGGGAGGCGCGGACACGTGTCCTCCCTTATCCGCCCATAGCCCACCTGCCAGCGGGAGTTGCCGCTTCGGCTGGTCTTCTTAAATGGGGACCGGTGGCCGGCGCCGTCCCCATCCAGTCCACGCGCCCTCCCCCCAGTCCACGCGCCAAACCCTACCTCCAAACCCTAGCTAGAGCTCGAGCTCGTCGCCGGCGAGGATGAAGAACCCCTCGTGGTGGAAGGGCGGCCGGAACAACCATGAGGCCTCGAGCTCGCGCGGTTCCCCCACCCGCGGCACCCACGCTCCCGCCGCCGGCGCGACCACGTCCGATGCGGCTCGGCGTGCTGAGGAGACGCGCCGACGCAACGCGCGCCCTCGTCTCGACGGAAGTGGCCTAGATCTACTGGGAGTTGGCGGCGCCGCTACCGTGGAGCGACGTCCACCTCTCGGGCGGGTGGCACCTCAACCGCCGCCGCGTCCCGGTGCCGCCCATTCCGCGCTCCCGTAGGGCGCGCACGGAAGAGATACTGCGCCGACGGGCGCTCCTGCCGCCGGACTTGGTCCACGACCCCGCCTACGCGCTGAACTCCACGCTCTGGGACCGCTAGTTTGAGCTGGAGCACGACGCGCGGCGGCGGCAGGCCTTCGCGGCGGTGGCGCCAGACGGCTACCAAGGGCCACCGAAGGATGAAGACCCCGCCCTCGTCAGCCTTGAGGCAGACGAGGACTCGGACGTCGACTGGGAGGACGGCACCGTGGACGACGACTTCGACCCCGTGAAGATGGAGGAGGACGCCGCGCCGCCCAACTGGGCGGCGCCGCCCGCCGACGAGGACGCCAACCTCCAGACGGCCATCGACGCCTCCAACCTAGAGGAGCTGGCCCATGCGCCAGAGATTGGGGCCGCGCTCCGGGCGTCGGCGGAGGAGGCTTATCGATCGATCGATCGTCTCCTAGCTCCAGCACGGTGCAGTGCGCGTGCATGGGATGTGAGCAGAATAAAACCGTAGATGCAACAAATAAGAAGCCAAGCACAAGAGGTTAAAACTTAAGAGAGAGAGCTCAGCTTATTTTTCTTTGAGGGTCGATTTTTTTCTTAGAGAGAGGAGAGAGCTCACAGTTTCAAAAAAAAAAAAAAAGAGGAGAGAGCTCACCTAAATATGGCAACGGGACCATTTACCGTCCTCGTGGTTAATTCACATGCGAGAAGATGGTTATGGTAGAGATTTAATACTCACTCCATCTCAAAACAAGTATGTCTAAATACATTCACATTGGTCAAATCTAAAACACTTATTTTGAAACGGAGGCGGTACCTGCTAGTTATCAAGTGCAAATCAGTACCCCTCGACTAAGAGCACATTTGATTCAAAGGAACTTGATAAGATTTTTGAAAGATTTTAGCCTGTAGAATTTTTCCTTTGATGAATGGTTCCTAGCTAGCTAGAGCCCATTGTTTAGCAGTCGAGTAGGACTTGATTTTAGGGATAGACATGCATGCACATGTGGAGCATTGACGATATCTTTTGTGTAAATACGACGCCGCGGGTGCCGATGCCAACGAGACATGAGTGAACTGGTCGGGTGGGCAACTGGGCCGTGGCCCATGGGCCTCGTAAAGCGCCCCACCTCCTACTTTAAACCCACGCTGGATCGGTGCACGAGGTTACTTCGTCCTGTTGACGAAATGGGTTTGCATGGAATACTTATTGTCTCGTCTAATAAATACCTAATAAATAGCCACAATTAATCAATTATTGATAGGTGCATGTGCTAAGATGTGAAAAAGAAGCCCTTGTGCGTGCAATCATTTTTTTTGTAATTTCGTACACATGAGCACATGACTACACCAACATGCATGGGGTGATTCTTGTCGTCCCCGGACTTCAGTTCAGCTATGTACAAGAATACTTCGACTTTACTGAACTCATGTGAAACCTTGAGCGCTATGAAATCATCAAAGCTTCTATTGGTTACCACACAAAAGGTAGAAGTATTTCCGACACCTCCACTAGTAGAAAAATGACCTTTCGTCCGGAGTCCTGTTTGCCATTAGCCCCGGTTCAGGCAAAAACCGGGACCAGTGCCTGGCACTGGTCCCGGTTCGAGCTGCCAGGGCCCCGTGGGGCATTGGTCCCGGTTCGGTTGGGGGCATTGGTCCCGGTTCTTGGCAAGAACCGGGACCAAAGCTCCAGAGCCGGCCACGTGGCGTGGCGAGAACCGGGACCAATACCTCCCCTGCCTATATATAACCCCCACCCCCCCTCTCTCTCTCCTCTGTTTTTTTTCTGGTTGGATTGGTGGGAAGTGGGTGCTAGTTTTTTTTTCTTTGCCACGCACAAGATGTGTTCGATGAAATGCCCGAGCCACACTTAAGTTCGCACAAGATGATATCCTCGGCCGAGGTTAGCAACTATATCCTTTTCATCTGTAATTGATACAGAAATATTGCACGTGTCGATGTACGGTGGTCATTTCACTATTCAAGATGTTATTGTAATGGTATTTGATAAACTTAATTATATATATGATGCAGATGGATGCACGGATGCGATGGATGTACGGCGAACGACGCAGTTCCGAGTTTATTGCAGGCCTGCATAAATTTCTCGATGTGGCTGAGGCAAACAAAGTGAATAATTTTATGCCTTGTCCATGTGAGAAGTGTCGGAACGTCAGGGAGTACTCTGACCCGAGAACCATTCAAGACCACGTGATTCGGAAAGGTTTCATGCCCAGCTATAATTGTTGGACCAAGCACGGAGAAAGAGGGGTTACGATGGAAGACAATGAAGAAGAGGAGGATGATGACAACTATCCTATGTTCCCTGAGGAATGCGGTGATACTGTTATGGAAGACGTTGAAGAAGAAAGAGGTGAACATCGGGCATCAGATGAGCCCGCTGATGGTCTTGGTGGGGTCATTTCTGATGCAAAGCGAGAATGCGATACAGAAAAGGAGAAGCTAAAGTTGGAGGCCATGCTTGAGGATCACAAAAAGTTGCTGTACCCAAACTGCGAAGATGGCAGCACAAAGCTCGGTACCACACTGGAACTGCTGAAATGGAAGGCAGAGACTGGTTGTTCTGACAAGGGATTTGAGAAGTTACTGAAAATAATGAAGCCGAAGCTTCCAAAGGATAACGAATTGCCCGAGACTACATACGAAGCAAAGAAGGCTATCTGCCCTCTAGGATTAGATGTGCAGAAGATACATGCATGCATTAATGACTGCATCCTGTACCGCGGTGAGTACGAGAACATGGATAAATGCCCGGTATGCAATGCACTGCGGTACAAGATAAGACAAGATGACCCTGGTGATGTTGAGGGCGATGACGAGCCCCCCCGGAAGAGGGTTCCTGCTAAGGTGATGTGGTATGCTCCTATAATACCACGGTTGAAACGTCTGTTCAGAAACAAAGAGCATGCCAGGTTGTTGCGATGGCACAAAGAAGAGCGTAAGAAAGACGGGAAGTTGAGACACCCCGCCGATGGGTCCCAGTGGAGAAAAATCGACAGAGAGTTCCCGACATTTTCAGATGACGCAAGGAACTTAAGATTTGGTCTAAGTACAGATGGCTTTAATCCTTTTGGGGAGCAGAGCTCCAGTCATAGCACTTGGCCCGTGACTCTATGTATCTACAACCTTCCTCCTTGGTTGTGCATGAAGCGGAAGTTCATTATGATGCCAGTGCTCATCCAAGGCCCGAAGCAACCCGGCAACGACATTGATGTGTACCTACGGCCATTAGTTGATGAACTTTTGCAGTTGTGGTCCGAACCAGGTGTACGTGTGTGGGATGAGCACAAACAACAGGAATTTGACCTACGAGCGTTGCTGTTCGTAACCATCAATGATTGGCCTGCTCTTAGTAACATTTCAGGACAGTCAAACAAGGGATACAATGCATGCACGCACTGTTTAGATAAGACTGAAAGTATACATTTGGGAAACAAGAATGTGTACCTGGGGCATCGTCGATTTCTTCCGAACGGTCATGCCGTAAGAAAGCCCGGCAAGCATTTCAACGGTGAGGCAGATCGCCGGAAGAAGCCTAACCTCCCTGATGGTGATGTTATATATGACATGGTCAAGGATTTAGAAGTAATCTTTGGAAAGGGTCCTGGCAGTCTATCTGTTCCGAATGACGCTGACAACCACGTACCCATATGGAAGAAGTGCTCTATATTCTGGGAGCTACCCTATTGGAAAGTCCTAGAGGTCCGGTCTTCAATCGACGTGATGCACGTGACGAAGAATCTTTGCGTGAACCTGCTAGGCTTCCTGGGCGTGTATGGGAAGACAAAAGATACACCGGAAGCACGGGCAGACCAGCAACGTATGAAAGACCCATACAACAAGCAGACGGATAAAGGGCGTAAATACTTAAGCAGATACGCTCTTACCAAAGCAGAGAAGGAAATCTTTTTTGAATGCCTGAGCAGTATCAAGGTCCCGGCTGGCTTCTCGTCAAATATAAAGGGAATAATAAATATGGCAAAGAAAAAATTCCAGAACCTGAAGTCTCATGATTGCCACGTGATTATGACGCAGTTGCTTCCGGTTGCATTGAGGGGGCTTCTACCGGAAAATGTTCGAGTACCCATTGTGAAGCTATGTGCATTCCTCAATGCAATATCTCAGAAGGTCATCGATCCAGTAACTCTACCAAGTTTACAGAAGGCTGTGGTCCAATGTCTTGTCAGCTTCGAGTTGGTGTTCCCCCCATCATTCTTCAATATTATGACGCATCTCCTGGTTCACCTAGTCGACGAGATTGCCATTCTCGGTCCTGTATTTCTACACAATATGTTCCCCTTCGAGAGGTTCATGGGAGTCTTGAAGAAATATGTTCATAACCGTGCTAGGCCAGAAGGAAGCATCTCAAGGGGCTATGGAACAGAAGAGGTCATTGAGTTCTGTGTTGACTTTATTCCTGACCTTAAGCCGATTGGTGTTCCTGAATCGCGGCATGAGGGGAGACTGAGTGGAAAAGGCACGCTAGGAAAGAAAGCACTGATATGTAGGGACGGGCATTCTTTAACTCAAGCACACTACACAGTTCTACAAAGTTCCACCTTCGTGGCTCCGTATATCGAGGAACACAAGAATTATGTACGCTCCAAGAACCCGGGGAAGGATGACTCCTGGATTAAAGAAAAACACATGGAGACCTTCGGCAGTTGGTTGCGATTACAGCTCATGAATGACACCACTGTCGGAGATCAGCTCTACTTGTTGGCCGCGTCACCATCTTCGACTGTATTGAATTTCCAAGGGTACGAGATAAATGGGAATACATTTTACACGATCGCCCAAGATAAAAAGAGCACCAACCAGAACAGTGGTGTCCGCTTTGATGCAACAAACGACGATGGGCAAAAGGACACATACTATGGTCGCATAGAGGAGATATGGGAACTTGACTATGGACCTACTTTTAAGGTCCCTTTGTTTCGGTGCAGTTGGGTCAACATGAATGGAGAAGGGATAAAGGTAGACCAGCTGTACGGGATGACAACAGTGGATCTCAAGAATCTTGGTTGTTACAAGAACGAACCATTCGTCCTAGCCAATGATGTGGCTCAGGTTTTCTATGTGAAGGACATGTCCTCCAGACCGAAAAAAAGAAAAAACAAGCAAACGAATACCGAAAAAAAGAAAAAACAAGCAAACGAATACGATGAGCCAAAGCGTCACGTAGTTCTTTCAGGGAAAAGAAACATCGTGGGAGTCGAGGACAAGACAGACATGTCAGCAGATTATGATAAGTTTGATGAAATTCCGCCCTTCACAGTGAGAACTGACCCAAGCATCCCGTTAAATAATGAAGATGCTCCATGGTTACGGCTGAAGCGATCATAGGCCAGGGACATACGCGAAGAAGGGTTCATGGCTTTTATGTAAATCAATGTAATGTATTAAACCTTTATGTGATGTGTAGTAATGTATTAAACCTTTATGTGGTGAAACACGCGTGGTAGGTGGTTGTCGGCTCCCACACCTCCCGTGGGAACCTCTCAAACCTCAGCTTCGACCGTCCAAACACAGTTCCCCCTGCATACAGCCCGACGGTGGCTCGTGAGTTTGAGCGCCACTTCGATCCAAGCAGCGGTAAGACGTCTCTGATGATCTACAACCGTCCGGCAAGACGTCTCTGATGATCTGCAACCGTTTGGAACGGTCGCAGGTCATCAGAGACGTCTTGCCACTGGTTGCCCAAAGATGCCTCTCCGAGTGACGCTGGAATGTTTTGTGTTTGAGCACCACTTCGATCCAAGCAGCGGCAAGACGTCTCTGATGATCTACAACCGTCCGGCAACACATCTCTGATGATCTGCAACCGTTTGGAACGGTCGCAGGTCATCAGAGACGTCTTGCCGCTGGTTGCCCAAAGATGCCTCTCCGAGTGACGCTGGAATGTTTTGTGTGAGTGAGTAACTTGTCTGAGGAGGGCGGTATATATAGGGTACGTGTGCTTCTTTAGTCCCGGTTGGTAACACCAACCGGGTCATGTGGCTCACGAAGTGGTCGTGATACTGCTGATCCAACAGCTCACAATCCCTCAAAAGAAACACACCCCTGATCCAACGTCTCACAAGCGCTTGAAAGAAACACACGATCCGTGTGCTTCTTTAGTCCCGGTTGGTAACACCAACCGGGTCATGTGGCTCACGAAGTGGTCGTGATACTGCTGATCCAACAGCTCACAATCCCTCAAAAGAAACACACCCCTGATCCAACGGCTCACAAGCGATTGAAAGAAACACACGATCTGTGTGCTTCTTTAGTCCCGGTTGGTAACACCAACCGGGACTAAAGACGGGCTTTGCGGTCACGACACGTGTCCTCCCCCAGCGCTTTCCTGGGCACTGTCCTCCCCCAGCGCTGCCCTGGAGGTCTTTATATATTGTCGCCGACGGGGTAAACCCTAATCCACCATTCCTAGCCACGAACGCATCGTCTCCACGAGATGGATCCGCCACGCCCGCCGCAGCGCCTTCTGGACGAGGTCGAGCGTGCTCGGCAGAGCGCGCTTGGGCGCAACCGCGGGAGTCTATCCCGCCGTATGCCCACGAGCCCGGCGTGGAGAGGAATGCCCAGCTACCGGCCTCCTGCTCCACCAGGTGCCGCCGCACCTCCACCTGGCGCCGCTGCACCTCCACCAGGCGCCGCCGCTCCTCCCGCGGAGGAGGAGGAGGACGACGACTTCGACTGGAGCGACGACGGGGAAGAAGGTTGTGGGTTGCAGATACAGGAGGCCATGGAAGCCTCCTTCCAGTCTGTCCGCGACTACCCTGTCCAGCGAGCCAAGACTTCCTACCAGCTCAAGGCGAAGGAGGCTTCCGATCTGGATTGGGCGCTGAAAGACTCATCCTCCATGGATCTTGCCCTCCGCCGCAAACGTGCGCGCGAGAACCGGGCGGCCGCCCACGGGGCTGGCTCCTCCCGCCGTTCCCCCTAATCCTACGGCCTTCGAGCCAGCAAGTCCGTTTATGTAGAATAATGTTGGTGATGTTGGATCAGGGGTGTGTTTCTTTCAAGCGCTTGTGAGACGTTGTATCATGTGTAATAATGTATTAAACCTTTTATGTAATGCATTAAGATAAATGAATTAATAATTTTTATCTGCTTTCTTCTGCATTTTACAACACCAAACATTCATCTTACAAATATAGGTTTTCTGAAATTGTTCTGCATTTACTTCTGCTTACGGATTATTTGTCGAATTTCGACTTACGGATTTAAAGATATGAATTTATCCATATTAAATTGAAAATGACAATAATAATGTAAAATTGATTTTGGATTATTTATACAAATTCAAACACTTTTCACGTTGAAAGTTTTGTCAATTCAAAATATGCAATAAAGTTAATGCATTTTTAATTGAAAATGGCAAAATGGTTAATAGTTTGTATAGTTAGAATAATTATTTTAGAAAACAGAAAATGGTTTTGGATTATTTATTCAAATTTAAAAACTTTTCATGTTGAAAGTCTTTTCAGATTCAAAACCATTTGAAATTCATATCCAAACACCTAAATAAGAAAAAAAAAAGGGGAACAAAATTTCAGAACTGAAAAGTTCGAAATAATTTGAAAAAGGACTCTTTGGTCCCGGTTTCTAGCAAGAACCGGGACCAATGATCCATAGACGCGCGCCGCGATCTGGCATTAAATACCCACTCTTTGGTCCCGGTTGCTGGAAAGAACCGGGACCAAAGAGGCATTGGTCCCGGTTCTTGCCAGCAACCGGGACCAAAGACCCCCTGCTACTTAACTGCTTCCCCTTCTTCCCCGATTCATTTCGCAGAAACGCCTAAGGACCTGCAGCGACGCCGGAGGACCCTGCAGCGACGCCAGAGCAAATTTTACGCCGTCAGGCTGCCCCGCCGCCGACCCACGCCACGCCCCACGCCGACGACCCACGCCGCCACCGTCGACGTCCGCGGCGCCCTCGACGCCCGCGCCGCGTCGCCCGCAAGCCGGCCGCCCGTGCCGCACGTCGCCGGCCTCCACGCGTGCCCGTGCCGCACGTCGCCGGCCTCCACGCGTGCCCGTGCACTCGCCTCCGCCGTCCACCGCACCTCCAGTCCCCTAGGTGAGCCATTGCCGCTGGCCACCGACTCTGGCTCGGCGGCGCCGCCGGAAACAGCCGCCGGAGCACCCTGTGTTCTAGAGTTAGCCGCTGACGGGTGGGTCCCACCCGTCAGCGTTTTGACCATTTTCGTTCGTGGAAAAAAAATTAAACTGGGCCAGGCCCAGTGGGCTGGGAACTTCTCAGCCCATTTATTTTTTTCCCTCCTCTTCCGAATTTATGAATTAGCAGAAATTTTGAAACCTGTAGGCATGTTTGAAAATGAATAACTCGAGATTTATAAGTCCAAATAATTCAAACCAAAATTCTCTGGATAGCTTATGAAAATGTGTGTGTAACTAAATTAGTTTCACCCTGTTTAGATTAATATTAATTGCTGGGTATTTAGAATAGTACAGAACGTTAATTATGTAAAGGTGTTTGTTTCTGATAGTCTAGTAATCCAAAAATTATGAATCCAATTGTGTTAACTTTGTATTGTAGTAGCCTAGCACTCCTAATTTTTGTAAAATTAATTAAGCAACAGCATTAATTAGGTATTCAAATAAAGATTGTAGCCAGTAGCTAAAACTTGGTTATTAAGCTTCTGGACTAAAACAAATGTGTAGAGAATTTGGTAGATCATTTCGAGTCAAATCCAATTGTGTTGCCTTCTAGATACTTCGGAACTTAGTCAGTAGCTAAAACTTGGTTATTAAGCTTCTGGACTAAAACAAGTTTTGTGCATTGTTCTTAATTTGCAGAAACTATGGAACGAGACGAAGATCAGGAAAATATCCTCCAGGATATAATCCGCGGGCCGGAAGATATTGTCGATGTCACCACGGAGTTTTTGAACAACTCCGGTGAGGGAGATGAGTCTCTCAACCGAAGAGACGGCTCCGGTGAGGTAGAACCCGACGGCCGGGGTGAGGGAGAAGTCAGCGAGGGAGAAGCCGACGAGGGAGAAGCCGAAGGCTCCGGTGGAACATTAAATGTTGCAAACTCCGGCGAGGTGCATATACATATATTAATGAAACCGAAGATTGTATTAATTAAGTCTCTGATGTCTATATACATATATTAACGCTCTTTCTTCTTTTAGCCCTCCGGATCGAGCAAATCTTCTGTAAGGACAAAACGAGGCCCAGCCAAAAAGTTGGGCGACCAAGAAAGGTACACGATCGAAAGAGTCGCTGAAGACGGCACACCGACTGCTCCCCCTGGTGTTAAAAATAAAATGGTAAAGCAATGCGGAGTTCTTGTTATGGACTTCATCCCGATCACCGTTCGAGAATGGCATCGGCCAAACGAGAAAGGACAGCTATATGTCAGCGATGAGGGTAAAGAAAGAGTTTGGAGAAAGCTCATGGTTAATTTCACCCTGCCGGCGCCAGAGGTGGATTTAGACGAGGAGGATCCAGATGAGGCAGAAAAGATTGCCCGGAAAATCATGGAGCAAAAAGTCAAGGACTGGGCACTTAAGAAGATGGCCGAGCTATTCAAGAACTGGATTATGAGGAGTTGAAGCTGCAACACCCTGCAGGTGAAGATGGGGAGGTGCTTGAACTTGGAGAAGCCAAGAAAGCGACCATTCTATGGCCAAAGGAATTCATCGTGCTTCCGAACTGGCAGCCAAGGCCATCGACTCCTCACCAGTCTCCAGCGCAACAGTCCTCTTCACCGCCTCACCAGTCTCCAGCGCAACAGTCCTCTTCACCGCCTCACCAGTCTCCAGCGCAGCCGTCTCCGCCGCCGCGTCAGCCGTTTCCGCCCACCGCTCGTACTATGAGGGGTAAGCGATCACCGAAACGTAAAAGGTCGCCCCTCCCAACAGTACCTCATAAGAATCTTCCCATTAGACCTTATGACAGGACTGTAGCGGAAAACGCCGCGGAGGTGGCTGCCTACAATAAGGCTTTTTTTGCACCAAAAAAGCCCGAGCAGAAGCCGGTATATGATGCAAAAACCAAAAAGTGGGTTAAGTCCTTCCTTGAGCAGCCATCCCAGATATCGATGAATCTGCCATCTGACTATGGTCGTGAACTTACTAAGCTAGCACGTGCTCAGTCTGAGCAGAACAAGGGAAGAAGTGCAAAAAGCGGGAAACAAATTGCCCAGCTCGGACAGCAGAAAAATCAATCGGTCCCCCCGCTCATAGCGTGTTCCGATGTCGACAAGGACTTCAGAGCCGCTATGGATAAGGACCTGGAATTATTGGACCCCAGAGCCATAGATGCTGCTAAAGAACTTGGTGTCACTGTATCGCAGGCCAAGGAACAGGCTACCGCCTTGGGTATGAGCCTTGGTCAACTTTTAGGCTATGAATATGCGCCAATGTTAGAGATGGCACGGAAATATGTCCAAGGGGAGTGTGGTAACCCGAAATTTTGAGTAGATTAAATATTTTGATTAAATGGTAATTAGCTTTTGATTGTTCTAATTTTGTTAGTCTCTTATGCTTAAATTAGATGCATGCAATAGAAAAATTAGTGGAGATATAATCTTGAGTTAAAAGCTGATTTGTTTGTACATGTGCCGAGCTAACTAGTACTAGTGCATGCATTCCATAGTAAAATAGCCAGGTTGCTTCTTCGTACATGCATGCATAGATGATCCTCACCATGCGTGGCGTGAAGGAATATGTCAGCAAGGATCGACGTGGCTTCATAGCATAGGTAGTCAGCAGATATTTCTCCAAGTGGGCCCTACGTGGGCCAAGCCACATGCTTTGTTGGCAGCGCATCGTTGGCTGCATGGAGGCAGGCAGTACGTGTCGGCTGCTTCTTCTTGCCAGCGTCGAAGGATTTGTCGGCAAGGCGGCAAGACACTAGATATTTTAGCCAATCCTCTACCTGATCGATTCTTATATATAGCTAGCTGGCTGGTGGGCTGCTGCTGCTCCATAAACCAAGAAACAGAGAGAGACCAACGAGTAAGAAACATGCATGTCTTTTTGGAGAAGCATAGCTGGAGACGCCGGCGAAGTAGAGAGCGAGCTGAGAGAAAGAGTGAGAGAGCGGCAGCTGAAAATACATCACGGAGGCGCTGCTGGTTTACGGAGAGAGAGGTGATGCCGGTGCGACGATGCGCTGGCGATGGTGGTGTTTCTACCATGGCGGCGATGCGAGCGTCCGAGCTCAGTGGCAGAGATTGCTGGCGAGTGGAGGGTTCGTTGGTGGTTTTCCTTGAAGAGTCTGATGGTGGTATTCTCGTACTGGCGTATGGCGTATGTTATCTTATGCCGATACTAGATGGTATCCGGAGCGGTCAATCCTACCTAGTAGTTGGAATTTTTGATAGCCGTGGCATAGCTAATCGAGGCAAGCAGTTCCTATCCCTCTCATATATTTTTGTAGATTATGCTTTGATTGAATATGTGATACCCTGAGCGGTACGAGCTTTGTGTTGATATACGGGTCTAATGTGCTGGTGTCGTTACGGTGATGGATCCGTAGGAGCCACTGGTACGAGCCGGACTTAGCACGTATAGTTGACATGGAAATGAACTCAATGTTTTTGTAAAGAAAACTTGGTGTTACGAAGGTGATCGTATTGTACCGGTCACAGTACAGGTATGGGATTGTCTGAGTTCTCCGTGAGGGGCGGCCCTTGAATGGAAAGTGTCGGTGATGGATCCGTAGGAGCGACCGACATCGAGTAGGTCAAGGTGTCCGGTGTCTGAGCGGGTAAAAGGGCTCTGCTCGTTCTGGAGCCTGTGTGACTCTGGGCGAGGCTGTTGATGTCGGAGTACCCCTCTTAAGAGTGTAAAAGCGTGGATATTCACCCCTGTGATTCCCGGGTAGGGAAACTCACTTTCATGTGTGGCACCATGTGTTTTAATATGACTAACAACTTAACCACAAATGATTTTACTGGTATTTCAAAAACCTAGTGTATTTACAATGTATATGAAAGTGTATGAATTGTTTGCTGAGTATGATTTTATCGTACTCACCATTGCTTTCTCTGTTTTTTTGTATGATCAGAGTTCGCAGCGGAAGACGTCGTCGTACTCGGAGGAGTAGGCTGGACCAGTGGGTGGGATGCGACTAGAGAACTTATATTCTGTAATTGTAATAATCTTGTAAAATGAGTTAGTGAGCTGTTGAGATCCACTGTGCTGGTTTATGCCTGCTTTTCTAGCCTTGCACGTGTATAGGCTTTCGGGTCTATAGGCGTGCGGCGGCTGTCATTCTACCGGGCCGGGTCTCGGGGCGTGACAGTTTAAGTGGTATCAGAGCCAGGTTTAGATCACACGGGGCAAATGGGTAGAGCGGTAGTTTAGTTTTGCGACTAACATTGTTTGAGGTTTGTTGCTTGTGACTAACACTGAGTAAGTTTTCTTGTACTATCTTTTATGTTTGTGTTTTCTCGTGCTAACTTTTAGATATGTTTACTAAATTTGTGGTATGATTGCATGAAAAATCTTTTCTCTTGATTAAATAAAGTGTTGCATGTTGGTTTAAATTTGTAAGTGTGTTTTGTGTTGAATTTCGGGGACGAAATTCTTATAAGGTGGGGAGGATGTAATACCCGGAATTTTGAGTAAATTAATTAATTTGATTAAAATGAAATAAGCTTTTGATCAGTCTAATTTTGCTAAACTCTTGTGATCAAATTAGATGTTATTTTGCGGATGCAATAGAAATTAGAGGAGTTGATCTGTTTTGTTTGTGCATGCATCGATGCTTCAAGTGTGTAGTAGTCAGGTTGCTCCTAGTACTTGCATGCAAATACAATCTGGCCCATGCATGCATGACGTGAGTGATTATGGCAGCAAGGTCAACGTGGCTTTGTCCTAGAGGAGCTCAGGCTGTGGTGGCGATGACCGATTAGCTAGTTCTTGCGTGGTTTTGTGCATGCCCAGGGAAAACTGAGTCAGCTCGTCCGTGTCGCTCAAGGAGAGGAAGCAAATATTAGCTGGACACGTAGCTGATCCTTAGGAGCCAAGGATCCTAGATATTTCTCAGCTCGGCGGCAGTTCGCCTCAGATATTCTGGCCAGCCCTCCACCTGATCGATTCCTATAAATAAAAACGCAGCTAGCTGCTGCTGCTGCTGCTGCTTTTGCACTCTCCTCACCCCAACGCAACGACCAGGAAGTAGAGAGAGCTAGTGAGAAAGTAGGGAGAGATTAGTGAGCTGGAGACGCCGACGACGAGAGAGTGGCAGATGGCCGGGAGAGAGAGCGGCTGAGCACGCTGGTCGGAGATAACCGGCGAGTGGAGAGGGCGGCTCCGGCTGCTCGAGGCGCTGGTGCATTGTAGAGGACGACGACGCTAACATGGGATGTTTGGCGAGTGGAGGTCTGGTGTACCATGTGTGCCCGCGGTATTTCTTCTGGTCACGGTACTGGCGTACATCAGATCCATGGTCGGGGAGATACTGCTGACCCACGCTTTGGAGGAGGCGTTCTGCTAGGCGGCGAGTGGAGGCTGCTGGCCGTAGCATCTTTGCTGGACGTATTCTTTTGATATATTGGGACTATGAGCTCGTATGCGGATTTATCTACCATTTGGAGTTGTGTTATTTGATGCTACGACTTAGCAAACCGAGGCAAGCACTTCCTACCACTCTCGTATATTTTGTAGATTATGCTTTGATGTGAATATGCATGATACCCAGAGTGGTACGAGCTTTGAGTTGATATACGTGGCTAGTGTGCGGGTGTCGTTACGGTGATGGATCCGTAGGAGCCACCGGTACGGGCCGGGCTTAGCACGTATAGTCGACATGGAAATGAAACAAGAGTTTTATAAAGTAAACTTGGTGCTACGAAGGTGATCGTATTGTACCGGTCGCAGTACAGGTATGGGACTGTCTGAGTTCTCCGTGAGGAGCGGCCCTTGAATGGAAAGTGTCGGTGATGGATCCGTAGGAGCGACCGACATCGAGTAGGTCAAGGTGTCCGGTGTCTGAGCGGGTAAAAGGGCTCTGCTCGTTCTGGAGCCTGTGTGGCTCTGGGCGAGGCTGTTGATGTCGGAGTACCCCTCTTAAGAGTGTAAAAGCGTGGATATTCACCCCTGTGATTCCGGGTAGGGAAACTCACTTTCATGTGTGGCACCATGCTTTTTAATATGCTTAATTACTTAACCACACAATGATTTTATTGGTATTATGAAAACCTAGTGTATTTTACAAATTATATGAAAGTGTATGAATTGTTTGCTGAGTACGACTTAATTGTTTGTACTCACCCTTGCTGCTTTTATTCTTGTATGTATCAGAGTGCGCAGCGGAAGACGACGTTGTCCGAGGAGTAGGCTGGACCAGTTGGGTGGGAACGAGTAGAGAACTAATTTGCTTTTGTAATTGTAATAATCTTGTAAAATGAGTTAATTGAGCTGTTGAGATCCACTGTGCTGGTTTATCCTGCTTCTATAGCCTTGCGCGTGTATAGACTTTCGGGTCTATAGACGTGCGGCGGCTGTCATTCTACCGGGCCGGGTCTCGGGGCGTGACAGTTAAAGTGGTATCAGAGCTCAAGTTTTAGGTCACGCTGGGATAAATGGGTAGAATCGTTAGTTTAGAGTTGCGACTAACATTGTTTGAGGTTTGATTGTGACTAACAAATTATGTTTTCTTGTACTAACTTGTATGCATGTGTTTTATTACTATGACTTTTAGATATATTTGCTAGATGTGTGTTTTATTGCATGGTAAAATCTTCTGTTTGATCGGATAAAATCTTGCAAGTTAGTTTTAATTTGTTAGTTTGTTTTTGTTGTGAATTTCGGGGACGAAATTCTTATAAGGTGGGGAGGATGTGGTAACCCGAAATTTTGAGTAGATTAAATATTTTGATTAAATGGTAATTAGCTTTTGATTGTTCTAATTTTGTTAGTCTCTTATGCTTAAATTAGATGCATGCAATAGAAAAATTAGTGGAGATATAATCTTGAGTTAAAAGCTGATTTGTTTGTACATGTGCCGAGCTAACTAGTACTAGTGCATGCATTCCATAGTAAAATAGCCAGGTTGCTTCTTCGTACATGCATGCATAGATGATCCTCACCATGCGTGGCGTGAAGGAATATGTCAGCAAGGATCGACGTGGCTTCATAGCATAGGTAGTCAGCAGATATTTCTCCAAGTGGGCCCTACGTGGGCCAAGCCACATGCTTTGTTGGCAGCGCATCGTTGGCTGCATGGAGGCAGGCAGTACGTGTCGGCTGCTTCTTCTTGCCAGCGTCGAAGGATTTGTCGGCAAGGCGGCAAGACACTAGATATTTTAGCCAATCCTCTACCTGATCGATTCTTATATATAGCTAGCTGGCTGGTGGGCTGCTGCTGCTCCATAAACCAAGAAACAGAGAGAGACCAACGAGTAAGAAACATGCATGTCTTTTTGGAGAAGCATAGCTGGAGACGCCGGCGAAGTAGAGAGCGAGCTGAGAGAAAGAGTGAGAGAGCGGCAGCTGAAAATACATCACGGAGGCGCTGCTGGTTTACGGAGAGAGAGGTGATGCCGGTGCGACGATGCGCTGGCGATGGTGGTGTTTCTACCATGGCGGCGATGCGAGCGTCCGAGCTCAGTGGCAGAGATTGCTGGCGAGTGGAGGGTTCGTTGGTGGTTTTCCTTGAAGAGTCTGATGGTGGTATTCTCGTACTGGCGTATGGCGTATGTTATCTTATGCCGATACTAGATGGTATCCGGAGCGGTCAATCCTACCTAGTAGTTGGAATTTTTGATAGCCGTGGCATAGCTAATCGAGGCAAGCAGTTCCTATCCCTCTCATATATTTTTGTAGATTATGCTTTGATTGAATATGTGATACCCTGAGCGGTACGAGCTTTGTGTTGATATACGGGTCTAATGTGCTGGTGTCGTTACGGTGATGGATCCGTAGGAGCCACTGGTACGAGCCGGACTTAGCACGTATAGTTGACATGGAAATGAACTCAATGTTTTTGTAAAGAAAACTTGGTGTTACGAAGGTGATCGTATTGTACCGGTCACAGTACAGGTATGGGACTGTCTGAGTTCTCCGTGAGGGGCGGCCCTTGAATGGAAAGTGTCGGTGATGGATCCGTAGGAGCGACCGACATCGAGTAGGTCAAGGTGTCCGGTGTCTGAGCGGGTAAAAGGGCTCTGCTCGTTCTGGAGCCTGTGTGACTCTGGGCGAGGCTGTTGATGTCGGAGTACCCCTCTTAAGAGTGTAAAAGCGTGGATATTCACCCTGTGATTCCCGGGTAGGGAAACTCACTTTCATGTGTGGCACCATGTGTTTTAATATGACTAACAACTTAACCACAAATGATTTTACTGGTATTTCAAAAACCTAGTGTATTTACAATGTATATGAAAGTGTATGAATTGTTTGCTGAGTATGATTTTATCGTACTCACCATTGCTTTCTCTGTTTTTTTGTATGATCAGAGTTCGCAGCGGAAGACGTCGTCGTACTCGGAGGAGTAGGCTGGACCAGTGGGTGGGATGCGACTAGAGAACTTATATTCTGTAATTGTAATAATCTTGTAAAATGAGTTAGTGAGCTGTTGAGATCCACTGTGCTGGTTTATGCCTGCTTTTCTAGCCTTGCACGTGTATAGGCTTTCGGGTCTATAGGCGTGCGGCGGCTGTCATTCTACCGGGCCGGGTCTCGGGGCGTGACAGGGAGCCTATGGTCAGTAATGAGGAGCTGACGGGTCTATCAACACATATGCGAAATCTGCATACCTGGTACCTGGTGCACACATCAAAGAAGGACGCGAAAGAGTGGTTTCCGCTAGACGTTAGAGTGGAGCATTTCTTCAAACGTTACATTATACAGGTTCAACTGACTGAACTGTTCCAGTTATTCCAAAAGCGCGCCCTCGACAAATCTATCCTCTCTTGCTATTGTCTGTAAGTGATTTATTTTCGTAATTAAGTCTCTAGCTCAGCACGTTCATTGCCTGTATTATATTATCCTGACTATATATATATCCTTTTGTACGCTATTATGCAGAATGAAGATGCTGGAATGCAAAAGATCTAAAGTTTTTGAGGTTGGGTTCGTTGACCCATATATCGTGAATTCACATACGTTAGTCAATCACCCCAAAGACGTGGAGCATGACCTGACCACCTTTTTAACCATGCAAAATTTCTGTACGGAAATATTATTTCCTTACAACTTCAGGTGAGTGTTTCTGTCTTGTACATATTTTTATTTGGCTTTCTCGATGTTAAGGGTAATTGATGAGCTATGCATGTCTGCTTTATGTAAACGTCCGCAGGTTCCACTGGATTCTGCTAAGCATTCAACCTGACAAGTCCATAGTTGAAGTCCACGACTTATTAAGTTGGGACCAAGCGTTGTGGTCCGACATGAAAGAAATGCTCAACAAGTAATTTCAATCATTATCGCATTATATCGCCCTCTTTCGTTCGTTCCCTGATGTCAAGTAATTAATAACTCGTTTGTTCATTTTCTTTGCCAATGCAGGTGTTGGACAATTTTCAAACAGAAGGTAGAAGGTCCATTCAAAGATGAGCTAACTTTTAAAACGGTGAAAAGTCCGCAGCAGCCACCGGGGAGTAATTTATGTGGATTATACGTTTGCGAGTTCATTCGCGAGTTGACCACTGAGCGGAGAACAACTGCTTTCAGCAAAATGCGGGAGAAGATCGACCCAGAACGGCGCGTACAAGCAATTCAAGAGGAATTGGCGGGATTTCTGCTTAGGGAGGTCATCGATGAAAAGGGAGAACATTATGCTTCGGACGATGAACTACATATGTGATCTATCTCCATGTAATTAAATACTTGTATTCTCGCAAGAGATCGAATATTAATTATATATGCATCAACGTGTACTGTGTATATAGTAGAGCGTATAATATGCGTACGGAAACGATGGAGAGCACGTCGGCGATGCAAAGAAGGGGGAGACGATGGAGGCACCGACGAGAGGGAGAGGGGGCACCGGCGAGAGGGGCCACCGGCGAGAGGGAGAGGGGGGCACCGGCGAGAGGGAACCGGCGAGAGGGAGAGGGGACACCCTAAACCCCAAATACCAAAAAAAAAAGGCACACATTGGTCCCGGTTCGTATTAAGAACCGGGACCAATGGGTCTCCCCCCACGCCCAGCCAGAACTGGCCACGTGGACCAGCATTGGTCCCGGTTCTTGGACCAACCGGGACCAGCATTGGTCCCGATTGGCCAGTCCCGGTTGGGCAACCGGGACTGATGTCCAAGCCCAACCGGGACCATAGGTGCTTTTTCTACTTGTGCTCTCATTCACAAGCAGACGTGTTACATTAGCGCGCGTCAAGAGGATGAGATGGTTGCTCAAGGGAAATTCCGTACATTCCGAACAAGAGATTATCGAACTAAAATGGACATGCGATTGAGCAGAACGTATTGGTATGAGATGGTAGAGGGAGGGAGATACAAGGAGATATTTTTGTGTGAAGTTCATATCTTTAGCGTGTAACTGATGGAGCGATGGTTGGTGTGGGGGAGGAGAATAAAGTATCCAGTTTTCGTGGACGTGGAGTACTCATACATAACGTTAGCAAAAAATGAACAAAACATAATTCACAGCACTTATATAATACATGGATCCAGGGGCAGAACTGGGCCCCAGGCAGCCCGGGCTACAGCCCGGGCCGTGTCCCATGTAGTACCATAGCATCCAGTACATATTTCAGAAAAAAAAAGTATTTAGGAGCCTAGCCCGTGTCTTTCCGTATAACGACCAGGGCTACTGGCCTAGTCAAGCCCACCAAGCTGGAGAGATCCAACAACAGACCATCTTCTAGCACGTTCGCATCGGCATCACCATCGTAACTTGCCTATTCGTATCTTTATCTTTATCTCTTTATACAATAATAAAGGCATTAAGACTTCCTTGGTTTTGGTTTGGTTTGTCGCGCTTCGTTTGGTTCACACGTCAAAAAATGTTTGTCATCTCATCCCGCAAATTGGTCAAGGTAGTACTAAAACACGAGTTCATCCCAGCACTACGTGCGTTGCGGCGTGGTTATTTTTGCTGGGCCCGTCGTTCCCACTTCCGATGGCAGCCCAAACTAACTTCGGCCGTCGCACTAACGAACTGGCTTGCATGATCAAGCCCTGTTGGCCCGGGTCCAGCAGCCCAAACGTTTTCTACATGTGGAGTGCCAGAAAGACCGGTCACAGTAAAAAAAAAAAGATCCATCCAGTCCGATCCCGAACGACTAGCAGCAAACGCATGCCAAGGTGAAACAAGCAGATCTGTCTCCGTTCCCTAAAAAAAAAACAGGGTTATATCCGTCCACAAAAGAAGAAAAAAGGGTTGTGTCCGTGTCCTATGGGTGCAGGGCAGCACGCACCAGTGCGCGAGGAAAAGAGCACCTACTCACGTACGACCGTTTAGCTAGCTGCCTTTCTTCCAATGGAAAAAAAGCTAGCTGCCTTACATTTTTTGCGGCCAAGCTGCCTTTCCTAATTAACAAATTGATTGGTGGTCCTTTTGTTTTAACCTATGGAAGAAGTGCAAATGATGGATTCTTGATCATGTGCATATAAATCCCTTGCTTCACCTAATGTTAATTCAGACATATATGTTGTTTATTTTTTTAATTTGAGAATTCAACAAATTTCCTCAGAGCTAAAATGGAAGATAGATATCAGTTTATTAATTGCACTCGTGTTGAACTCGATGAGATTATCTTTTATGTTTCAAACATTTCCTCATTGGCGCGCTACAATGACAGGTGTGTTGTCATCGCCTTGGCATTGATCACATTCGCACACATTATCATCAAGTGCAGACCTCGGACACCATCTTCGATGGCGATAAGGAGGATAAAGGGCAAAATAGGTGGTGCGGAGTGTTAAAACAAAAGATTTAGAACTAGGAGTTTTCAGTCATGTTTATTGGGTTAGGGATGTGTAATATTTTTTCTTCCGTTGCAACGCATGGGCATGTTTGCTAGTACCATCTAAAAAAAAGAAAACCTGTTCGATCGTCGCCTCCTGCCATCGAAGAAGCCGGCCAGGCTCTGTCCAGTTGATCGCTCCTCGCCGCCGTCGCGTCGACCTCGCGAGGACGTCTCCGCTGTCTGCCGCGCCGACAAGCCGTACTGCTGTTGCCGCCGGGTGCCGCTGCCCACGCTTCGCCTCTTGGCCTGTTCGCCACACCGAGGCATTTTCAGATTTTCTGATCTTCATCTGTTCGTCGGCGCCTCGGTAGTCTGCTCATCTGCCATCCGCCATCGCCTTCAATCAGGGGACTGCCTTGTGCCTTCTAACTGTCTTCTTGCCGATTCTGTCAGGTAATTTTTAGGTTTCTAAATCTGATGCAAAGTCTGAATTTTGTTGAACTGAAGAATCAATTTCACATTTTCAGTCATTGAACTGCTATAGCTGATTGTGTATTTACTGTTTTTATTCAGTGTAGTTACACAGAAGAGAAGATGAAGGGGACGAAGAGACCAAAGCCTTGTCCAATGAGACCGGTGTTTACATCATCCTCACAAATTGCAAATTCGAACCAATCTCATGGGGCTCAAGAACCTGAAATCACTGCAGATGGAAGTGGAGCAATTGTTGGAGATGGAGGCACTAACACCCAACATCAGTCTGAGCAGCAGCAGTCCACTGAGAGCAGCAACAAGAAGATAGTCCTCACATTGTTGTTAATCCGGATGAACAAAATCCTAGTGTGGAGCTTAATCCAGATGACATTGTTGCGGATCCTAGCCTTCGGAAACCGATCGAGGAGCTTGATGTAAACATCAGAGATGCTGCTAGGAGGGAGTATTTGATAATGGGTCCATGCCAACCAGTTGGTCATAAATTTCCTGCAAAATTAATTGCAAGCCAAATGCGGAGATTTCAGTCCAAATGGTTTAAGAGGTATGACTGGTTGGAATACAGTGTAGCTAAAGACACTGCATTTTGCTTTTACTGTTTCCTCTTTAAACAACCACGAGCCAAAAATTATGGTACAAAATCATTTACAAGGGTTGGCTTTAGCTATTGTAAGAATGGGATTGAAGCTTGCGGCCAGTGGTAAGTGATGACGTGTGATAGCACGTTCGCTGGGAACCCCAAGAGGAAGGTATGATGTAGCGCAGTATCTCCAGTAGTATTTGGAGAAGCGTCGGAAAGGTGACAGCGGCGCCGTTTACGATTACTGACATGGACCTACGCACACACGAACAAACTACTTTGCCCCAACGAAACAGAGAGGTTGTCAATCCCTCCGGCTTGCTGAACACAAAGGATTAAATGTATGTGTGTAAAATATTATGAAAGCAAAAATGACCAGCAAGCAAATGACTAGTAAAAGCTATTAAAAAGGTTGTAAGCAATGTCGGAAAATAGGACCGGGGTCCACAGTTCACTAGTGGTGTCTCTCCAAAAGATAAACGTGTTGGGTGAACAAATTACAGCGGGGCAATTGACAAACATGGGCGCAACACAATACTATCATGACACAAAGTTCACCGTTTCATTTAATATGCGCATTACGTCAAAATACATAGACCGTTATGCAACTGCATCTATGACTAATAATCCACCCTAGGATCGCTATCCAGCAAGTCCCCCGAAAGTATTAAGTTGCAAGCAACAGATAATTGCAATAATCAAGGTGCGTAATGTAAGCAATGAGTACAACATAAAGCAATAAACACCGTTGTTTTATCCCTAGTAGCAACATCACAACTGACACAAGTAATTACTTCGGCCAAAGCATGCAAGATCATAATAAAACATATCATAGATAATCTGAACAATAATGTCATGACTCCACAATTCATCGAATCCCCGCAAACACAACACATAACATTACATAAAGATGATCTTAATCATGTAGGCAGCTCATAAGATCTAAACAATGGAGCACAAGGAAGAGAGACAACCATCTAGCTACTGCCATGGACCCGTAGTCCCGTGGTGGACTACTCACGCATCACTCCGGAGACAGGCATGGTGGTGTAGATGCCTCCGGTGACGATCTCCCCCTCCGGCAGGGTGCCGGGAAGAGATTCAGAATATCCGTACAACTCACTCCTGTTCCGCAGCTCGTTTGCAGCCTCGTGCGCCAATAGTATTTCTCAAACGTCTCCAGTCGACGTCCCAAACACTGGCTCGTTGATCCTATGGCCTTTCAACTCTAAAGCACCAACCGCCTCGGCGCTGCATGAATTTCTTAATTCCCCCTATTTTCAGTTCCGTAAAGGTACCCTGTCATCTATTTATATATTAAAAGTAAATTAAGGGCTAACCAGAATTAAGAGAAATCCGCTAGAAATTACCACGTTAATCAGAAACATCCAACCGTTAATTATGTAAACTGAAAATCTAGAACCATTAGATCAGACTTAAGTGGAAAATTACCCACCATTGCCATTACAACCAGATTAATGAACCGGTATCCCTATTTCTCTTTTCCTCCACAAGGTGCATCTAGGCCTACTTGATGCCAGAGCAAAACCTAGGTCTGATGATTTATTTTTCTATCCAAGCTACTGACCGTGATAATGGCAGCGTTCATCGGCGGCCAGAAAGCGAAATTTTCCTTGATTCATGACTCCCTCGCGTACTGGTGTTCACGTGTAATAGCTAGCTATAGCTGGATCTGATCCAACGTGATGGTGGCTGGGTTCGTCGGCGGCCGGAAAGCGAGATTTCCTCGATTCTTGACCCCCCCGCGTTCATGAATGGCCTTCAATCTTACATGCACGTACACAGCTACGCAAGGCCGACATGCATGCAGATCGAATCAGCAAATCGTAACCAGTGTGTGTACGTGGAGGTTAGTAATCCTTAGCATATGCGCGTGTTTCCGGCGCCGCCGTATTATTTTTTATAGAGGCGCCTCGCGGAGTTATTCATCTCCTTACTGGTCGACTCTTATCCCGTGCATGCAGATCAGTGTTACAGGTACATGTTGGCTCATACATACATCATGTGGGCATGAAGATGGATCGATCCATGAAGTATTTGCCTGACGCACACAATCGGACTGCTAATAGCTAGGTAATTGCACATGACCTGTATCTTTCATCTACCGCTCCAGATATTTTTTTTAATCTCTAGCATATTGGCAGATCAAGCAATGCAGAACAAGATCGATATAACTATACCAGCCATGCGTATGTATATACGACAATATACAAGCAGGATATGCTGCACACACTTTTAGGATTACGGACGCAAATTGCTCTATTGCAAAGTTAGGTTCATTGCAGCGCCATATAGTATTTAAATTGTAAAAGTATTTTGTTCAAAGAATAGTTCTTAGCCAGATAATCCTAAACGTGCCAGCGAGGAGGAAATTACCTGTAAACTTGAATTCACAAGGATCAAATGGGTACACTCGCAATACACGAGAGCAGATAATTTGTTAGAGAAATTTCATGATTCCTATTCCAAACGTGTAGGTATTACCATTCATTATCGGCTAGCGATTACAGACAGAATCTTTGGAGTAGCCATACCAACTTGGCTAGCTAATTGTTTCAACACATGTTAATTTTTTGTGCGCACCATGATTCACATGTCTTCTTGGTTGAGTCCTCCCTCCACCATCTCGATCCCATCCACCTGCATGGACAGAAAACCGGAAGGAAAAAGTCTATCAAAGAGTAGCCAGCTAAAGATAAAACGGGAAGAAAAGCCAGCCGGATATACTTTCCGATCGGATCATCGAGGCGTTACTGAAATCTGGTGATGTATTTTGTAGACACCTCCTTCTGTTTCATGAGGCCTGCAATGTTGGTCAGTAGGTATGCATGCAATTTTCAGTAAGGTGCAGTGCCATTTTCAACTGATAAAACAAGACATAACTTCAAACGCATGTACTTTAAGAGGTACGGTTCATGCAAAGTCTTGGTTGGTTGATTGTTCCTTAACTAAATTCCTTCTTTTCAATATTAGTTCATGCTACAGGAACTGCAGTTGCTTATCATCATTATATGATATTCTGGTAGAACATGAAGTGTTGAAGTAGAACCGTAGAAGAGTTGATCTATTGTCATGTCCTTAAGTTATATAGGATGATCATATATTTATCAACACTATAAGTCAGTATAACTTGATCTATCGTATTCACAAATCACTCTCCAGCTATGATAAAATTCAGTCTGAAGAGCGATTATGTTTCATTGATGATCTATCCATTTTACCATAATTTATAATTTTTACTTTGGTCATTACTGAATCTGGAAAATATAGACTTCAAAGGAGATTTTTAGGACAATAATATTGCAATTTTTTGCTCCTTCCAGATAAACGTTATTCGCCCACCTATTCTTTATTTTTTAAAAATCACCCACCAATTTAGCACAAACATTCAATCAGTGGGAAACATGATCTTTCTGTGTGTTTGGGTTTCGTCACATTGTTTTGTCCACCACTAATTAAATGTTGGAGAGTTATTTTAATGCAAAATTTTGAGAGAGAAGCTACAGCATGTAATACACACCCATTTAAGCTCCTTAGCTATTTACACGTTTCGAGAAATAAGACTTACTGCCTCCGTATCAAAATATAAGATGTTTTACATATTTAGCATTTTTTTGATACGGATGTATCAAGACGCGTATTAGTGTGTGGATTCACTCATTACAATTCGTATGTGGCCGTTATTGAAATGTCCAAAACATTTTTTATTTTGATACGGAGGGAGTAATTATTATGGGCATAACTGATGTAGCTCAGGTTCTACAATACTGGAGGTATGGTGAGATTAACCACTGGATCAACAGAATTTAAAGCGATCTATAAACAATCAAAATGTCATCTTTTGGGGCTCAAATTTAGTAAAGGAAATAACTCAACGTTTTGTGCTTGCTCTGAACTTCGTAATGAACCGTACAATTGTGTATGCTCATTTTAGAACTGAGTAGCTTATATAAAAATATCTTTATCTCTATCATTATATTCCAACAGACAAAAATTGCTTAACTCCATTTTGCATGTTTTAGATTGTGCTTTTACGTGTTTCTCATTCAACAAAATTCAGTGATAGTTATAATGTTCTGAAATTTCTTGGGATACTATATTTTCTTAATAGAAGCAGGACCTTCATGGTGCAAATCTCCTAGGGGATTGATATGCTCATATGGATCTCCTTCCTAACTTCAGGCCCATTAACCTCAGTTTACATATTAATCACCAAGGGAGAAGGCCATGCAACCATAGATAGGTAATGACATATTGCACAAATCTCCTAGGTAATGATTTCAGGTCTTGAGCGAGGGTTTCTTTTTGGGTACTTAATTGTTTCATATTTTTAGGTTCAGAGGGTTGATTCTAGCAATTATGCCAACTACAGTGATGGTACCTTTCCCGAGATTATTTGGCATGTCTTCATGTTATGCTTTCCGCAATGCAGTTTGAGTTGTTCTATAGCTTGTCTACCTTAATATAGAAGACGCGCATGGCTTATGCGTGTTCTAGAAAAATGCAGTCCTATAGCTTTATTTTCCGCGGTGTCCTTTTCTTTTCTTCTTTAGCAACTTATTGTGAAACTACGTATATATATATTGAGTTTGTTTTTGCTAGGACGGCATGAGACTATCCATATAAAGTTCCCGACATATGCTTTCAAAAGATTAACTCAAAAAGAATGGTTTATTTATAACAAAGTACACTGTTGTCAATTTACAATGCAGGAAGACTGAAATGAAGATTAAACAAATGAATTTGGATTTCCGTAGCTGTATTGAATTGGATGTCTTTCAACAAAAAATGAAGAAAACACTGGCATGAAGATTATAATGCAGAAGCAGAATTAAATTAGGTAAGATTTCAAGAAAACACTTACTATTATGTGTTTCAAGAATAGAAGTGTACTATCTTGCAGTAACTTATTGTTCTTTAGTCCTAAACTTATCTATGGTGAAAACACCACTGTCGTGCTTTGTCTTACAAATGCTTCACACTGTAGCTAATCAGGAGGAGATCACAGAATCGTCAGGTTGGCAATGCCACTTTCGAACGGAAGTACTTAGGGCTGCAAATTCTTGAGGGGTTGATGTATAAATGAATGCTCCAAAGTTTGCAATCAAAGTTGTGCAAAACATTGATAGTATGGAGGCACACCATTTTAACTTGGATACCACAGGAAAAAGCATGTCTTCAAGTCGACCTGAAACTAATCCACCAACATAAGGTATGCGAGAATTACATATGTCTATGCGTACAAGATGTATGGCTTACTTCTACCTATCCACGATCTAAGAAATGGGCATGTGTAATTCAAGGACGTAATTCTGACAAAATCTATCTCATAAGACAACCATGGTGCTAATTAGATAAGCATAAGACAACCGCCATGAACGTTACTATAAAATCATTGGTGTGTGACCTGTGTAAACATTTGCACTTTGGACTGCACATAAAGCCAAAACAAACTGAAAGGAAAAAATTTCAGTACCCAAACAGGTAACAATGGGAAAGTATATGAACTTTAAATGTCATTAAGACTATAATACTGCACGAAGCCAGTCAAACCTCTGACAGGAAATGACTAATATTAGTTCGACATAGGCATTAGAAAATCAAAGAAAACTGAGAGCACTGGTACGAATTTTTGGTCATGTCCTCACCCAGTCCAACCATCAACACTCAACAGCCACCAGCGCCTTAATCTTCTCCAAGTAGGGGCCTCGCAGTTTGCCGGCCGCACGGATGCAAAAATGCAGGTCCAACCGAAAGCTTGACGTCCGTATGCAAGGTGCCTGGCCGCGCCCTCCGACGAATCGCATTTTCCACCAATAGGAGCACCTAAAACTCCAGTTATGGGTGAAGGAGAACAGCGAGAGTGGTGGCGGCAGGAAGCAGATTTAGTGACGAGCCGGAGAAAAAAATCTTCAGATAAATAGTGAGCACTGGGGATAACCCTCACTGAGGGAAGTTAGAGAGAGAAAGTAACGCTCTGAAATTTTAATTCTTGCAGAAAGTCTTCTTAGTAGCAACTCTGTTGGCTCGGTAGTATAGTCCATCCTTTAATATTTTTAATATTTATGTACATTGTGACGTATATATGGGAAAATACTAAGCATGTGATTCACTTTCTGAATCCGAGGTAAAAATAAGTGCAAAAATATTCACGTGGACACGATGTTTGGACGAAAGATTTTTAACGTCTCTAAGTGTAGCTAACTATACATCTGCAGAAAAATGTCGTTGTAATCAAAGACAATTTAAAAAAATGAGAATTATAAGAAAGTGACTACAAACGGTAAGACCAGTCAATGAAGAGCGGTTACTGTAACCGTATTCCACAGATCAGTAATTTACCAAAATATGCATTAGCAGGACACCCCCATATGTATAAACGTCATGTAGAAATGCAATTTAACTAATTGAAATAGTACGACAAAATAAAACTAAGAATTGGCAATTAAATTTAAAAACTACACATAACATTAAAAAAATAGTGCAATATCAGAGCAATAATTTGACCCATACACATTGAGTTAGAAACATTCATATACTTACAATTAATCAAAAATATTATTGGGTAATTACTTATTTCCATACAAAGATATTTCAAAATGAATAGAAAATAATAATAAAACAACTTCCCTACTATGATTTAGTTGCATACCGTATTTGTATTAGGTTCTCTAAAATTGTTTCCACGTATGATATAAAGAAATTCAAGAGACCGTTAAGAAGTTGCCCGCGCATGTGCGCGGGCCACTGTGCTAGTTTGATCAAAAGAACATGGATATAGTTCATGTTGGTCGGATGCCAGTGTCGTGGAAGGGCGAAGGTCAACCCAGACCTCGGCGATACAAACATTCCTAATGCATCCCATTTCTAATTCTAAATATGTGTATGGAAACTAGTATAATTGACCAAGCAACTAAGGATTGGTGTTGGATAATGTGAAGTACGTAAGAGACGTATTCGATCTCGTTCATTCTATCTTAGCTAGCTAGCGCTGCAATCGAGGAGGACGGGATGAGGTGGTTGAGAGGAAAGATAATTAGATCGATGGTAGGATGGAGGGACGAGCAGGGATGCATTTATAGAGGTATTCTTATTTTCCTATGGAGGTATACTACAAATATGTTGGAGGTGGTGGCCGTCTTTGAGATGATCCAAATTCGTGAATTAATGCCCCATGTGCAAGAAAATAAGGATTCGAACGCAGTCTCACAATGTTACCCACGTGCTTAGTATGCTATGCAAGTTCAGAATCAACGGTAGGTAGTCATACCTGGAGGAGTAAATATTTCTTGCTCAGTTTCAGTGCTCCTTGTGTTTTAAATAATAATAAAATTCATATTTCAAAATTTCATAAAAATGTGAGCAAAATCATGGATATTCTTAATGACGTATTCTAAAAACGTGCAAAATTTTAACTAGAAATACTTTGTATTTTAAGCTACACAAAAAAGGCAAATGTACAGATCTGAATATAGTGTTTAAAATCTCCAAATTTTTTAAGATTTTGTCATTTTTGTTAGCCCATAATACAAATAATTTTGCGTTGTGATTTTGCACGTTTGTAGGCTACATCATAGACTACATCCAGAATTATTTTCAATTTATTTTAAACTTCTAATTATTTTTTTAATTTTTAAAAAACGAGGGGAGCACTGGAGCTCGGGTGCACAAATGACTTTCCATACTGGATGTACTACACTCAACTCAACCAAAAATGATAGAGAGTGAGTTTTTCTTTTTGGATATTTTTGCACTAAAAATGTGTGAACGTGTTTTTTTATTCTCCATCCAACCATGCTAATCAAAATTATTTCCCATGAATCTATATGCGCAGAATGGGAAATTCGGTAGATCTGAGAAACATCTAAAAGTGAGTGATTTTTATAACAAGTCTCGCTAGAGATATCATATATAGTTGTCATATTGGATTCCACAACGGAAGAAAAAATGGTAGGATTTAAGCGAACTACCACTGAGTTGAATATCCTCTGCAAATAAAATAGGCAACCAGGATGCGATTAAGTAGCAGCAAAGAATCAGCACGGGATCCCACGTTATATTTACAGAGAAAAAGACAACATCTTCTCATCCAGCATTGCTTGATTATGTCCGTGTCTCGCTAGGCATAGAAGGCATCGGGAACTCATTGAAATCTTTGACAATTCCTACGAGAATACCAAAGTCCTATTAAGTTGAGGTCTGCACAGTCTCTCATTGACTGAAAGATGTTGCTAGACCATCACATAATGTATCTTGGCAGCATTTGACCTTTCCAATTCCGGCATGAAATTGTTTCGCTTCACTATTATCACGGTCTGCTCTTCCAAACAATACAAAAGACTCATTAGCTTGTGCAACTAACTAGCAAATGGCGGCCAACAAAAATTGATGCAAAAACTTGTGTGCAACGGGTTAATCCAGTTGATTAGGTGTAGGAAATAAACTCAACTTATCGAACACTCAAAACAACTCACGAGTGTTATTTTTCCAAAGTTTTGCAACCAGATACTAGTTTTTATTATCAATAAATTTGTCAGTAATTTTCAAGTAAAAAAGAAATACCCAGTTTGGGATGAGTACGCTCCAGTTTTTTTATTTTTTTATTAAAGGGATCTCTCCCCCACTTCATTAACGAACTCATAGAGGTTCATACAGGAAAAGTAAAGCATCCTCCTAGACTACTAGTAGCAATCAGAAGCGCCGTCAACCTGATTACAACAAAGAGGTAGGGAAAACACAGAGGCCCACAGCAAAACCTACAGCTAGCGAATGCTAAGGATTATATTACAGGCCACAAAGTTTGTATTCCTACACACTCAAGCGCAACAGCGGTTATGCTTCAGATTTGAGTTTTTCTTCAGCCTGTGTATGAGCACCCAGCTACCAGCGCAAAAGACCAGCGTCAAGCTACAAGCCTACAATCCTTCCTCGTAGCGGTGCCTGTAAATCTGATAATACTGGGCGGCTTGATTGCCTGCCTCGGTCAGCCTCGTATATATATATATATATATATATATATATATATATATATATATATATATATATATACATACCAGCTATTCAAGAACCAGTTTCTGAATAACTATTCAGAGCACCTTTTCTGAACTTCCGTTCGTATACTATGTTAACTTCCGGACGGAACTCACAGATTTTCTGTTTTGCGGACAGTATTTTCAACGCAATTTTCCAACCGTTTATCGGAATGACGCAAGCGATATACCGTTGGAAAGGTACTGAAATTGCGCACCTTATTCGTCTTGACAGGTTTTTCAAATTCTTTACAATTTTAAAACAATTTTAGAAATACTACACACAATTTTCGCGAATTTCTCCATTTTTGTACTGTTTTTTTGCTGCCATTTTCAAACCGCTTGTCGGATTGATGCAAATGATACGCCGTTGGAAAGCTATGGAAAATGCGAATCTTTTTCGTCAATACGGGTTTTCCAAATTCCTTACGGTTGTAAAACAATTTTAGAAATACTGAGTGCAGTTTTCGGGAATTTCTCCGTTTTTGTACTATTTTTCGGCCGCCATTTTCAAACCGTTTATCCGATTAATGCAAACGATACGCCGTTGGAAAGCTATGGAAAATGCGAGTCTTCGATATCTCTAGACATTTTTCCAAATTCTGTACGGTTTAAGAGCAGATTTAAAAATACAAAATTATGTTTTTTAGATTTTTAATTCCAGCGGACACTGTTTTGTCAATTAATTTCAAACCGCTTATCCAAATGTAACAAATGATACGGCGTTGGAAAGATATTGACTAGACGCAACTTTTTCATATAGAAATGTTTTTAAAATTCCTTACAGTTTTTTATTAATTTCAAAAATACGAAAAACGGAGTAACAAGATGACATTGGAATAGATTTAAAATTGGCACGTTTATAAAGTTCGAAATGGACGAATCAACATGGGAGAGTCAAATTAGACTCATATCATTGCCAATTGCACGTAGCGGTGATCGATTTGGACAAACAGAAATCATATCAATGATTTCTATACGTAGGATTTCCGCCCAGAAAAACAGAGCATCCGAACTTCCTATTACACGATTGTAAACTTCCGGGTGTGCGATAGTAAACTTCCGATCGCGAAATTTTTATTCTGTATCATGCACTATTTGTTTTTTAGTTTTTAAACCGTTTGTCCAAACGATGCAAATGATATACCGTTGGAAAGGTATGAAAATTGCGCATCCTACTATGTGGACCATTTTTTAAAATTATATGTGGTTTAAGAGCAGTTTCAAATATACAAACTGCTGTATTTTTTAGATTTTTTCTGTTTTCATGTTGTTATTCGGACTAGATTTCGAGATTGTATACTTTGAACTTCGCAATTTTATGAGAGTAAACTTCTATAAATTGTGAACTTCACGAGAAAAAATTTCTAACATTTTTTCCAATCTCTGGATTTGAATTTTTTTATCGACATAAAGGTAAACTTGCAGCGTATTCGAGCTGAACTTCCGACACGTTTAAAGTTAACTTCCGATTTGTTCAAATCGAACTCCCAACAAAGATGTAACGTACAAGTCATTTTTCATATGAACTGCCGACACATCCGAGGTGAACTTCTGTTCGGTACAAAGTGATTTTTTTGAAAGCTGAATTTCCGAGAAAAAAGGTAATTATCCGACATGGCAGAGGAGAACTTCCGACATATTTTTAAAGTGGACTCATCCACTATGCAAAACAAACTTTCGTCTGGTTCAGGAACTCCCAATAGAAAGGTAAACTTCCGACGCAATTTAGGTGAACTTCCGATACCTTTAAAGTGAACTCCGGACACGATCAAAGTAAACTTCCCAAAAGTAGTAAAACCAAAACATGAACATAGACAATAGCTAATGTGAAATTTTATTCGGCCGGGCGAACATTGACAGTAGCAAAAATGTTGTGAACTGCACAAGGATACAAATTAAATAATCTCCGAAAGAAGAATTGAACACAACCACCGCACCACACTGAATTTTTTTCTTTTGTTTTCATTGTGCTTTTCAATAATCTTTTTTTGCAAATAAAATGTACTACCAAAAAAGGAAAAAGTAATTCATGGAGACCAAAATATCACATACTGTTCTGAAAAATCGCCAACGAGTTGTCGTTCCTATCCTGCCTTGTACAGGTTCAGTACTACTGTACCATCAGTTCACACGCTTTTTTAGACGATTCAGTAATCCATATTTTCTTTTGCGGGGATTCAGTAATCCATCTAGCAGAACTATAAACACTGAATTCGTACCAAGATGTCTTAACTTCAGAGTTTAAGACTAGACTGCGCGACTTAGAAGCGAACATCAGGGCGTGAGTGAACTTCACGGATGCCCCGGTCGTGCACTCGTACCTTTCGACGATGCTTCAGCGACCACCGCGCGAGGCAGTCGAGCTCGACGACGGCATGTCACTGAGTGACCACTGAGCCGCGCCCACAGGGAGGAGCTGCGGCCATGCGGGGGCGACGCCGTGTGGTAGGTAGGAGCGGGCCGCGCCAGAGTGAACTGGTGGGTGCGCCGGGACGGACCGGGTCTCGTCGGCGAAAAATGGTTGTCCGTGCTTGCCCTGAAGGTGGAGGACCCGGGGACAGAGCGCATGAGGGCAGCCGGCCAGCACGTCCAGGAATCGATGTAACGATGAACCGCCGGGCCGCGCGCGGTGAACCTCTCGCTGGAGTACGGTGAACTCCGACGATGGCTGCGTGCGGTGTACTGACGGCGGCGATGGCATGGGTCCGACGATGAGAAACTAAGGATGAGCGAGGATCTGACGGCGAGAAACGGAAGCGAGCCAACGCGGCGTCGCTGGCGGCAGTCCACTCGCTGGGCCGGCTGGAATCCATCTCCCTCCCATGGCGGTGGCACCGGAAAAGAGCGGCGCAATCCGACCGCCGTGTGGAGCTGAAGGTGCCGCACCTGGCTAGGTAGAGTCGGCGGTGGACTCCCGATGCACCCCGTGCTGGACTCCCGCAGCAAGGACGGGGATGGGCCAACGCGCGCAGGAGCTCCTATGACGGGAGGGCTCCAGCTCGAGATAGAGAACGGCGGGGGTGGGGCGGATCTGGAGATGACGGGGTTCCCGCTCGCGATGGAGGTAGCTGAGGGCGGCGCTTGGTACGGCCCCCGCAAGGAGCGGCGCGCGCTGGAGCCAGGAGCGGAAGATTGGCGACGGTGGCGCCGGAGATGGGGAGGAGCCGCACCGGCGCAGGACGTCAGGGAGCTGGGCGACGCGGCCAGGGAGCTGGCCGGTGGGTTGCGCCATGGAGGAGGTAGGGGCAGCGGACTGGAAGAGGGAGGGCGGCCACGCCGGAGTACGACAGCCTACGGAGAACCTGCTGGTGGCGACCGGCAGCGGCCAAGGGGCGACGCGCGGAGGTTTTGCCGGCGGCGAGCAGGAGCTGCTAGTGGCCGGCGCGCGGAGACCCTACGGGCGGCGATGGGCTCGGGTGAGGTGCGGGAGAATTGGGGATCGGGGGAAGAAGCTATTCCCGGTGGGTCGGTGTTTTTTTCCTTTTTCCGGACGGGTGGGTCGGGTGCGGGTTAAGGTCTTTAGTTTTGGAAAAGGTGCTCTGAATAACTATTCAGAACACTCTTAAAGATGGTTTCTGAATAGTCCCAAGATATATATAACATGTAGATACCTCGAATACGCATACCCAAGGGTATGTGCACCTCTTATATACCCAACATGTGCATACCCAAGTTATATGTGTCGTCTACATACCCAAAATGTACTGTAGTCTATCCTGGTGCCCGGGCACCTGGGAGCATCTGTTAATTTACCTATATATATATATATATAAGCCCAGATGGGGCACCTAGGAGCATGGGCACCAGGATAGAATACGAACAGTTTTAGGTATGTAGACATATACATATATCTTGGGTATGTATACCTTAGGTATGTAGGAGGTACATATGATTTGGGTATGCACATTATGGGGTATGCATACCTAATAAGGTGCACATACCTAAGTTATTTATATATATACCTGATCTGTATACCCAAGGTATATATAACATGTAGATACCTCGAATACACATACCTCCTATATACCCAACATGTGCATACCCGAGTTATAAGTGTCATCTACATACCCAAAATGTACTGTATTATATATATATATATATATATATATATAGGTATCAGCTATTCTACAACCCTTTCTGAACTTCGCTCGTCACAGAAGTGAACTTCGCCCATTACAGAAGTGAACTTCGTAGAAATTTCACAAATAAACTACTCGACTGACATAATTTTTTTTGAACTTCGCTCGTCATATAAGTGAACTTCGCAATTTTTTTGCAAATGAACTTCTCGGCTGGCATTTTTTCTGAACTTCGTTCGTCACGTAAGTCAACTTCAGAGAAATTTTGCAAATAAACTTCTCGGCAGACCATCATATTTTCTGAACTTAGCTCGGCACATAAGTGAACTTCACACAAATTTCACAAGTGAACTTCATAATGGACTTCAATATTTCTTTTTTGGCGGACAATCTTTCTCTCTGAACTTATCGTAATATGTAAGTGAACTCCCCTAGAGTGAGAACTGAACCCTGTCGTCTCAAAAATTGAACTTCTATTTTTGTTTGTTAGACACGCATCAACATTTTTATAAGAAAAAATGAACTCCTCAATGTGAAAAATTGAACTTTAGTACCGAAGGAGAATTGCTCCAACAGTCCAGAAAAAAAAAATGACTTATTTTTTTTACAATAGTGCAGAACAAAGAAACTAGTCGAATGGTTGCTTGCATAATCATTTTCTTAAGACAAAAGATCGCATCTCGAATGGAAAAATGTCACGATCTAGATTGAGACGGCACACTTGGGAGTCCATGGCCGGCCGGCAAACTTCTGAAATTGAATGTGAACTTCGCATGCAGTTCATACGAACTTCAGTTATTTTTCCGAGCTAACTTTTCGATTTTTCTCTACTGCCCAAAACAAACAAGTATGAAATGATTTTTAATAGAAAATTAGTATTGTTATAGGACAATGATCTTCCAGCACTGACAAAACGAACTTCTTTTTTTACAAGAATATGAACTTCATTCAAACCATCTAGAAAAAATGAACTACCCCAAGTATGTATTTTTTAAGCACGAATAAAGTGAACTTCATGACTAAAATAACTAAACCTCTAGACAAAGAAAACTGAACCTCCGATGCAATTGTTTTTAGTGCCGAATCAAGTAGCAGCTCAGTTCATTTCAGGGTTCAATTCATCTCAGGATAGCAGTCCACGCAGGCATACACACGCATCCAGAAGAAGTTTTAAAGCAATACACCACCAGCAATACACCACCAGCTCAAGGGCATGGGGTAGCCAGTCAAGAGCTGTGGCCTATAGAAATTCGGAGCGGGCAGCATGGAAATTCAGAGGAGAGGAGAGGTGAAGTTCAGAGGATGGACCTCAAAAACGCGTTACTCCGAACCTCCCCAGTCGCTGCTCTGAATTTCCCCATCTGCGGCGTCCCACACCCTGCTGCCGGCTTGGCGTATGCTATGCGTCTGCTCCATCGCGGCAGGAGGAGGTTCAGAGGGAGTCCTGACCTGCGTAAGCTGCAGCCAGATCGGAACTCAGGACGTCGAGCAGGGGACACATGGCCGCGCCGGTGAGGAAGGCGACCGGAGGAGGCAAGTAGTGGTGGGAGGTTATCGGGTAGCATGCCTGATCGATCTCCGGAGCGGCGCGCGGGAGGTCGCCGGGCAGCGGAAGGTCGTCGGTGGCCGCGCGTGCGGGAGTTCGCCGAGGCAGCACACGACGGGAGGTCGACGGGGCAGCACACGGCGGAAGGTACCGGGAGCCACAGGGCGGGAGGTCGTCGGGGGCCGCGCGCGCGGGAGTTCGACGGGCGGCGCACGGTAGGAGGTCGCTGGGGACGCGTGGTCGAGAGTTCGCCGGGGCGGTGCACGGCGGGAGGTCGCCGGGGCGGCGCGCGCAGGTGGGGGCACACACGGGGGGAGGCCGGTAGCTGTAGGTGATACTCGGGAGGAAGAAGGTGGGTCGGATGGCTTTCTTTCTCAGGTTTGGTCGTTGGTTCGGTGGAGGACCAGTGTAGTTGGTTTTTTTGTGTGGAACCGGGGTTGTAGAATAGTTAATCTACAATCTCTTAAGAGGGTTGTTGAATAGTCCCACCCTATATATATATATAGGGCGGGTATATTCAACAACCGGTTGTAGATTAAGAATCTACAGCCGGCCGCCCCTATAGGGGAGCGATGCGCTCGGTCGGAACTCCTTTCCTCGTTCCCCAACCGCGACCAGGTTCTTCCTCCTGGGCCGCGTGAGCGAGCGACGGCGGTAGCCGGCGCGAGGGAGCTCGGCCCGCACACGGCGCGACCCCATCGCCTAACCACCTTCTTCCCTGTACAGTGCCCGATCCATCTTCAACCTCCCACCTCCCCAGCTTCCCCAACCACCACGCGCCCGTGCTGCCACTGCCCACGCGCCTTCTCCGGCTGGCCGCAGATGCCGGACCTCCTCGTCGCCGCCGCCATGCCCCGCTGCCGACCCCGTCCCGGACGACCTCGTCGCCGGCGCCGTGCCCCGCGGCCCACCCCGGCACGGAAGACCTCGTAGCCGCCGCCCTGCCCCGCGGTCGCCCCCGGCCCGGACCTCCTCGTCCCCTCCGCCGTGCCCCGCGTCGGACCTTGTCGCCTCCACCGTTCCATGTGGCCGCCCTCGGCCCGGACCTCGTCGTCGCGCTACTATTCCCGCGTCCTAGTGCCTGCTGCTGTCCTGGCTCTCTCCGCCGTGTCCCGGTCATTCATGGGCTCCTCGATTTCATCTGAACCACATCGATTCACAAATAAAGTTGTTGGAGTGGATTCGGTAGCACATGGCGGCGCCGCCCTCGTCTCTAGCGGCCAGCAGAGGCGCTCCCTCCGAGGCTCCCATGTCCCGTCCAGGAGGTCGCCACCGCCAGTTCCTCCCGATTCCCCTGTCGATTCTGTACGATTGATGGTCACCTGCATCCTACTCTGATGCCAATCGATTGTTGTTGATTTCATGCTGACGGACATCTGCAGCTGTTCTGTACTACTAGTTGATTTCTTGTGCCTCTTGCCCATCGTTGGCACCACAGTAGATGGTCAGCCGGAGCAGGCAGTACAGGCAGCAGTAGTTCGTGCGACGATTTTTTTACAAATATAGCCCCTGCCCAGTGAAATTGTAAAAAATAGCCCCCTCCGAATGGTATTGTCAAAAATGGCCCTGGCGGGACGTGCAAAAGGAGACACGTGTCCTCCCGCCAACCCAGATGGCGGAAAGCCACTTCCCGCCGTACCGGATGGCGGGAAGACACGTGTCGCATCCTGGTTCGACAGAAGTGGTGCAACAGATGCCACAGATGCCAGAAGTGGTGCACGGGCCAGAGAACCAGGATGCGACACGTGTTCTTCCCGCCATCCGGTATGGCGGGAAGTGGCTTTCCGCCATCTGGGTTGGCGGGAGGACACGTGTCGCCTTTTGCACATCCCGCCAGGGCCATTTTTGACAATACCATTCGGAGGGGGCTATTTTTGACAATTTCACTGGGCAGGGGGCTATATTTGTAAAAAAATCTCGTGCGACAGCAGTCAGGAAACAACAGTTCGTGCACGCTGCAATACAGGCACCACATAGCCTCCGTGCTTCCGCCAGCCCCCAGCCAAGGCTCACGCCGATGAGAGATTCTTCTCGCGTCAACCGCGTGCTCTGCTGGTCCAGCAGCCCCCAAATACCTTTATTTTTCATTCTTCAGAATGTGTAAAATTCAGTAGCAGTACAAGCTTTCCGCTGGGGCAGTACACAGGACCTTCAAAGGGCAGTAAATTCCTATTTTCCTCTTGTACAGTACAAGATGGTTTGGCTTCAGATGATTCGCATAGAAGAAACACTTGTTTGATTGCTTCAGATGCGATGGTGGTGGCTAAAAGATGGAGTGATAGAGCATTAGGAGAAAATTGGTGTGAAATACAGGAGTACAAGAGCGCCAATGCACTAGCAGTACATGAGTAAATAAAATACATCACATGGCCTTCTGAATTCAACTTGCGTAGTACAACTCCCTGAAGCCAGCAGTACAATTGATAAGTTTTGGACGTCGACATTTATTTCGACCACTACAATTGTTAGCTGCAGGCTGTAAATTTGCACCGATGAGCGGCATGGTTTGTTGTTCCTCTCCCATGTGCACTGGATACTAGCTGACGCGGGTTATTTTAAAAAAAAATGCACGGGATCTGCTGCTACGTTTGGAGTACAAGCATATTTAGACAAGGGGTGCAGGTAAATGGAGCAGCCATCAGCAGAGCCAGAGCTGGTGTTGTGCTAGACTCTCTCTCTTTCTGCGATGTTGTGCTACTGCACCCCTCCTCTGTGCTTTCTTTCTCTCACATTGAAGATGCTATGCTTTCCACTTTGTCTTTCTTCAAGACAATTAGCTTCTTGTGGTTTTGAGGCTTAAAGTTCCATTTTGCTTGCTATTTTATTTTTATTTTATTTTTAGTAGATTTTCACTGACTTCATCATTCCAACGCAACAAAGTCACTCAATTCCGAGTTCAGATGGGTTGCCAAATAATTTATCAAACGGGTAAAAATGGTTTGACCAAACTTTGACCACAAAAAAAACCCACCTAGAAATCGATTTTTGAGATTTTCGTCACCGGTTTACCGGTAAATTTAATAGATGCGGCTTTTCAGTCCGGACATTTTGAGTGGTCAAAGATCTAAAACGGACACCGTATGAGAAAGTTATCAGTGTTTTAGTAAACACTAATCACGAAACTACGTCGGCAGTACAAACGAATCAACTAAGAAGTTCAACTATGTTTTCAGGGAAGTCCAGATATTTTGTTAGTGAATTTCACATACCACCGGGAGGTTTAATGAAACAGTAAATATTCCGCCTAGAAGTACACATAAATAATCTGGAAAGTACAAAACTCGTTTTCAGAAAGTACAAGTGTGGCATGAACTTGTTTAAGTGAATAATACTCGCAATTATGCTATACATATATTTTTATTTTTTAGTAGATAGTCACTAACTTCATCTTTCCAACGCAGCAAGAATCACTCAATTCCGCGTTGACGGGCAATGAAACCTCCGAACCCTAACGCCATCGTTAACGCACCATGGGTTAGACATTTCTCCCATTAATTGGTGAAAAATAAAACATGTGAATTAGTTACCTTCACATATGGCCGATGCACAAAACCAACAGGAATCACGAAAAAATAATCACAAGTTAGACTCACAAAACAAAGGGCAGTATAGTATTGCCAACGTAGACAGTACAAACTTTAAGCACATGAAGTACATGTACAGGACATAATATTATATTAAAAATAATAATAAATCGAACTTCTTGTTATTACCTTCGCGTCGACGACGACTCAGCTGAGCTCGTTATATTGTTCTAGAAAAACAAACGATGACACAAAACATGGCAGTACAGGGTTGCAACAATCGGCAGTACAAACGAATCAACAGAGAAGTTCAGGTATGTTTCTAGGAAAGTACAAGTATTTTGTTTGTGAATTTCACATCCCACCGGTAAGTTTAACGAAACGGTAAATATAAAGCCTAGAAGTACATATAAATAACCCGGGAAGTACAGAACTCACTTTCGAGAAGTACAAGTGTGGTATGAAGAAGGTTTGACCGAACTTTGACCGCAGAAAAACCACTTAGAAATCGTTTTTTGAGATTTTCGTTACCGGTAAATTTAATAGATGTGTATTCTCCGGCTGAACATTTCGAGTGGTCATACAACTAAAATAGACACTATATGAGAAAGTTGTCGCTGATTTACTGAACACTAATCGTGAAAATAACCCGTCGACAGTACACACGCATCAACTGAGAAGTTCAAGTATGTTTTTAGGGAAGTCCAGGTATTTTGTTACTGAATTTCACATATCAACGGGAGTTCAACGAAACCGTAAATATCCCGACTAGAAATACACATAAATAATCTGGAAAGTACAAAACTCACTTTTGAGAAGTACAAGTCTGGTAAGAACAAGTTTTAGTGAATAATAGTCGCTATTTTGCTACACATATTTTTTTTTTATTTTCATTTTTTAATATATAGTTTATGACTTCATGTTTCCAACGCAACAAGAATCACTCAATTCCGAGATCGGATGGATTGCCAAATAATTTATCAAACGGGTAATTATGGGTTGACCAAACTTTGACCGCAAAAAAAATCCACTTAGAAATCGATTTTTCAGATTTTCGTTACCGGTTCTACCGATAAATTTAATAGATGCGTCTTTCAGTCTGAGCATTTTGAGTGGTCATACACCTGAAACCGACAGCGTATGAGAAAGTTATCCTGATTTAGTAAACACTAATCACGAAAACTACGTCGGCAGTACACACGCATAAACCGAGAAGTTTAGGTATGTGTTTGAGAGAAGTTCAGGTACTCTGTTTCTTCGGGGCGAAATATTTCACAATAATCTCGTCGATTTGAGCTTTGTATGCCTGAAATGTCAGTAGCAAAGGCTTCATATGGTGTAATATGAGTCTAACTCTAATAAGTATTGCATTTCATAACGAATTAAATTGGTAAACTCGTCAATTTGATCTCGGCACTCCCATGAAACACCGATATTGTGATGTTACAACGATTAAAATTACTTTTAAACGGTAAACAATTTGCAAAATTGACCAACATAAAAAAGTTGCGTATCGTCGGTATCTTTCCAACGCCATATCATTTGAATCATTCCGATAAGTGGTTGAGAAACGACGGTCAAAATTTGGTTCGCCCGTATATGTTATTGTGATATTAGAACTATTAAAATTACTTTTAAATGGTAAATAATTTGCAAAATCGACCAACATGAAAAAGTTGGGTATCGTCGGTATCTTACCAACCCCATATCATTTGAATCATTCCGATAAATGGTTGGGAAACAGCGATAAAAATTCGGTCCGCCCGTATATGTTAACTAAAGATTAGTGTATTTTTTAAATCACTTTTGATCGGTGAAAAATTTGGAAAAACCGTAAAAGTATAAAAGTTGCGGAATTTCAACAGCTTTCCAACGGCATATCGTTTGCATCATTACGATAAGCGGTTGAGAAAATATTTGAAAAATACATTCGCTGTTATATTTTTAGATTTGAATACTTTCAAAATTAGTTTCAAACCGTAACGAATTTGGAAAAATGGTGTGAGATAAGAAAGTTGCAGAATTTCATTAACTTTTCAACGGTATATCATTTGCTAAATTCCGACAAACGGTTGAGAAATGACGTTAAAAATACTATTAAATCGGGTGCTATACAGGAAGCAGTTCAGTGTTTTGTTTCCGGGAAGTACAGAAATGGTTGTAGATCCTTAATCTACAACCGGTTGTAGAATAGCTGACACCTATATATATATATATTATATATATATATATATATAGCAAAGTGCCCGTGCGTTGCAACGGGTCCAAATTCGATTCAAATTTAAAAGTTGGCCGTGGAATATCAAAGAAGAACAGAGATCAAAAGGTAGTAAAATAATGCAGAAAACGAAGGCAGCTGCTCTCATTTATGAATGAACAACACCGAAAAAGTAGTTCAGTTCTCGTAGGCAAATCAACAAACACTTAGAGTGTACTACATATAACCAGAAACTTTAGTACTTCTAAAGTTGCCCGTGTTTCTCTACATAATATTAGAAGCACGGGAAATATTCATACGGAATCAATTACCATCAGATCGACCATGGGAAGGGGAGACAGATGGTGCTGCAAATGATAGTTGATTGGGCATCTCTACACTTCCAGGCTGATCGAGGATCCATTTGTATTTCAGCTGCACTTGCCGATGGGCATGTGATTACTGTTACTGATTTTCTTACTCTCTGTCATTGTTTTTCTCACTCTTTCTAGAAATTTCCGGTGAATCCAACGCGACAAAGCAACAGTAGCAACAATTGTCCCTTCGTTCTTAGTTCTCACTCAGCTCCTCCCAAAAATCACCACCGTCAGAGGTATAGGGCCATCAACATCCCCATGTCGTGACTCGTGACCTCCTCGGCTCCTCCACTCCTTCTCCATGGCAAGCCGCCAGTGTAGATCCATCACCTTCCTCCACTCCTTCACTTGGACAGCGCCAGCCTCCACTCCTTCACTCCTTCTCCATGGCGAGCCCGCGGCAAGGTTGCCTCCCTGCTTCTCCTCCGCCTGCAGCTCGTCGGGTCCTCACGGCCCAAACCCGGAGCTCGAGAGGAGGTACTCTGGCTGTTGGACGAGCTCGGGCTGGAGGCGCTAATCCAGCGGGAGGAGGGGAAGGGCTTGAGAAGGACGACTGCGAGTTGGGTGCTCGAGAGCTGCTCGTCCGTCGGGAGGTTAGCTGGAGCCGGAGGAGGCCAGTGCTCAGGAGGAGTTCGTCCGTCCGGCTAGAGATGGCTCATGGGTGGCTGCGGTGGCGACGGACTGCTGGAGATGCACGATTGGGGATTTTTTCCCCATAGGACACCAAACCGGTACGTTTGACTTAGCGGTGGCACAGCTTGTAATATTTCCTACCTCGGAGGGGTAAAACCGGAAAAGTGAAAAACGCACCAACACCTCCTCAAGCAATATTATATAGTAGAGATATCACAGGTTACAGAGTTTGATTACAAGTACAAATAGCTAAACATGGAAGTCATCGATTAGCTAGGCTGCATGTCGTGCACTCCAGGTCGGTCTCCACCGCTGCTGTCTAGCGTACGATGAGAGGACTCTAACACACCCCCGCAGTCTGAACGGGGAGAAGAAGCGACCTGAAGACTGGAACGGAACTCTTGAAACAGAGCTGTCGATAATCCTTTTGTGAAAATATCCGCGAACTGAGACGAGGACGGCATATGTAACACACGAACATCACCAAGAGCAACATTCTCCCGAACAAAATGAATGTCAAGCTCGATGTGTTTGGTACGGCGATGTTGTACTGGATTAGCCGACAAGTAGACAGCACTCACGTTGTCACAGTAGACAATAGTGGCACTAGAAATCGGCCGACAAAGCTCATGCAAAGGATTCTGCTAAACCACAGCTGACTGTGTTTCAATTCAGTCACACTCGTTTTTTCCATCGTTCGATCTTCGTTGTGATTCGCGTGGCTTCCTTCTGCCAAGTCTGTCGCAGTGCGACTGGCTCGCGACGCCTCAGCCCGAGTACGTCGGATATGGGCTTCTGTGGGGTTCGCCTAAATATGAGCCCGTTTCTAGAGCCGCTTTTCTTGATTTTTTTCCCCCAACGCCGCGTGTCTCATTCGTTCGCTGGAGAACAGACAGAGAGGTGTGCTACTCTGAGTCGAGTCGTCGGTGGGAAATGGGTGGAGGCAGAGAGGAGCGGCGTCTCTGCGTTTGAATCCGCCCCGTCGGCGCATGGCGAGAACCGGCGTTGGGGACAGGAGAGGTCGCCGCCGACCGATCTATTCATCTGTGCTGCTCTTCCCCCGTCAGTCGCTCTCTCACTTCTTCATCCCGTTTTTCGTGAGCAAATAGGTGGGTAGGGGCGCCCCTCTGTTCAATTTGATTTTGGGTGCGGAGGCGAGCTTCTAGGCGCCGGATCCCGGCGGTGGATCGTGGTTTCTGTCTGTTTGTATGGTGCGCGTCGCCTCCTCCTTTTCCTCTGCCTGGCGTTTTCGATTTCATGAGCAAATCGATGGGCAAGGAGGACGCTCTACTATGTCCGAGTTTGTAGTTGGGGGAGCTCTAGGTCGCCGGAGGCTGGCAGCGCGGTGGAGGTTTTTGTTGTCTGTATTTTGTTGTGGGTTGTGCGATCGAGGCCGCTCAGTGTTCAGCAATAGTGTGATGGATCGTTTTGAAGTCATTGTTTGCTGTACTCAAATCCGTTTGGGAGAGGCGATAGCTTAGGATCTCCATTAGGTGTTCAGCAGTAGTTTCCACAAATTCTGATGTGTGATATGTGTTTTCTGGGGGTGCAGGCAGGGAGAGGCCGTGTGCCATGGTGGTGCTGTTGTTTATTATGTATTTAGATTCCCCTTATGTTTCTTTTTCTGCGTGGGGTGGTGAAGGCAGTGGAGCTGGATGTAATGGCATGCAAATGTGGATGGTGTTGCTTTGTCTTTGGTTCAGCATGTAGTTGTGTGTGCAGATGCAATCAAGTTTGTGTAAATTCAGTTGTATTTTTCTGAATTCACAAAACTACTGATGTGGCGTGGGGATTTTTTTTGAATAATGCATAAATTTTAGAATTTTAATTCCTCCTTTTGCCTGCCTCTATATAATTGCATCTGTTGATCTTGTTAGTAGTCTCATGCTTTTGTCTGTTATGTATCAATGTATGTAGCTTGCATCGGATGTCAACTAAGTACAGAGATGGTCGTTTTGACGCCGATAACAGTGAAGGAACCAGTTTGCCGGTGGAATGAAGTGAGGTTTTCTAGTCTTACAATGTGATACTTTTTGTACCTTTTTTGTTATCACTCTCTCATATGTGCACGAACGACTTGATGACCACAACTTGTTGTGTTTCATATGTGCTCAGGATATGGATATGCAATCAAGAGACATAGTACTAGATGATGCATTGTTTGGATTTTATAGGAAGTAGGTCTGTTTTTATTTTATTTTATTTTAGTAAATGTCATATTTGAGGCTTTATTTTCATCATTTCCATAGTCAGTTCCATACTCACTCTCATCCCTTGTCTCTTAATAGTCTGTTAAACATTGGAGAGGAATTTCTCAGATTTCTGCAAAAAAATTGGTCCATCACCAAGTAATAAGGTATGCTATTTTGTTTTAACCTTCTTTATTATTTTCTGAATTCTTGTAGATTTTTGTTCGCTTTCTCTTGGTAATGTATTGATGTGTTATTTTTCTGGTCTATGTAGGACAAGAGGTGCATAGTGGATGGTGTGGACAAGACTGGTTTCACCAAGTACTCATTGAAGTATTTAACAGTAGAATTTATAAAGAAGCTGACCAAGCATCAAAGAGCTGTTATTGAGAAGTACGGTTTTGGAGCCTCCTTTTTCTCGATCTGTGTGATATCCCGTCAGAGTTTGCTCATTGGGTAGCAAATTGCATTGACCCAGTATGCTCTCAGATTACAGTGTCGTGCAGAGATATTGACATATCAAAGCACACATTTCATATCATTCTGGGTCTACCCATTGGTGGCTTTGATATTCAATGTAACAACATCTTCAGTTTGTTTCAGTCTTGTATGCATCTTTTGTCTTTCCGTCAGTCTCTTTTCTTTGCATGTGCTGTCGCTGGATAGCATCTTCATTTTGTTTCAGGGTGTCTTTTATCCGTATTTTGTTTTCGTATTTATCTTTTTATTTCTTCCCATTCAATTTCAGTGCGTCTTTCATCCCTATTTCTTTTTCATCTTTCTCTTTGTCTTTCTGCCCATTATATTTCAGTGCGTATTTCTTCCGTATTTTGTTTTCGTCTTTCTCTTTGTCTTTTCACATTCTATTTCAGTGGTTCTTTCATCTGTATTTCGTTTTTGTCTTTGTCTTTCTGCCCATTCTATTTCGTTTTTTGTCTTTCTCTTTTTCTTCTTTTTGCCCATTATATTTCAGTGCGTCTTTCATCTGTATTTTTCTTCCGTCTTTCTCTTTGTTTTTCCGCCCATTCTATTTTGGTGCGTCTTTCATCCGTATTTCTTTTTTGTCTTCTCTTTATCTTTCTGCCCATTCAATTTCAGTGTGTCTTTCATCCGTATTTCGTTTTTTTCTTTCTCTTATCTTTCTGCCCATTCTGAAATTCAAACTGAAGTCCTAGTGCCTCTTTTTGTGCCTCTTGTTCTGCCCATTGTATGCCTCTTTGAGTGTCTGCCCATTCTATTTCTAGCATCTTCATTGATCTATGCGTTCTCTTGGTCATGCTTTGAATTTGTTTCAGTAGGATAGTACTCAGTTTTATTTCTCTGAATTTCGTCATTTATTTTGTTCGCAATTCTTGAGTGATGTTTTTCTTGGGTAACTCAGTCTGCCCTATATTTTACTGAAGACATACTTTAGTTGGACAGCCGGTCCAAGCCTGAAAAAAGGAGGAGGATCATATTCTTTTCATTTTTTTGGGTCGTACGGTCTTTCCTCTTTGTTCCAAAAATAAAAAGATGGACAATGATAAATAATAGTTCAATATGTAAAATATAAGTTCAACTGAATTTTCTCAAAAGTTTGTTTTTTAGTAACAAATATTGAACCCTAGTACACATTATTATCATGGGTCTTACAATCTTCTTCTCGATGAATTTTTCCTTCTTCTCTTTGTTTCATTCCAGGGTCCATCAGTTGGCTTGTTCGACACGTTTTTCTAGGAACTATTTCTGCTATGGCGTTTTCTTTGTCGTTGGTATCCTGCAGCAATTCAACACACGATGGAGATGAATATGTAGACTTTTTCTTGCGTCTTCCCGTACTCCTCTTCTTTAGCACCACCGACACACCGCTAATGTTTTGTGTACCTAGTAAGAAAAATTCCTTTATGTTAGTGTTATTATCTTATTCAAGATTGTCTATTTCGTGTCTTCTTTATATTTTTGGCACTAATAAGAAAGCAGGAAACTAATTTTCCTGCTCACCTTCATCACTCTTTTTTGCAGGATCTTCTTCTGCTCTGGCACTTTCTTTTGTCGGTGGTAACCTGCAGCAACTCATTACATGATAGAGATAGCTAGATCTATTGTTATAGAAGTATTTTTTAGGTCTTCATTTTTTTACAACTGTGTGAATCAAATCCATTTCCATGCACAAGCCTTTAACAGGTTCAGAGTTAGGTGTTAGTATATTTTTCCTCACCTTTCTTTATGAAGAAGAAGATCCCTCACCTGCTCCCTGCGTCACCTGGACATAGATTCGTTCGAGCCCACGGGGCACTTTTGTTTTTTGCATTGGTTTTTGCTAGTCCAGGAGCTGAAAAAGAGAGGGAAAGCCCACGTTTATTTTTTCTGTTTGTCTTATTTAGAGGAGCGGTAAGAAGCCCATTCTTTTGGGCTTTTTGGCGGGTAAAAAACAGACACGAGACTAAAACCCATATCCACCGACGAGCCCCAGCTGGATTTTACGGGACCGCACGAGCTAGCTGGATTACGGGACCGAACAGACACGTGGGAACACGCGAGTGGTAAAAAATGTGACTGTAAACGAATTGAAAAACAGCTGACTGTTTTTTAGACATTCCCCATGCAAAAGCTGTCGAACCCAACAGGATTCTGACACGGCTGTGGCAACGGCCCTGTATTCTGCCTCTGCACTAGATCGAGAAACGGTCGTCTGTCGTCGAGAGGACCACGATATAAGATTATCACCGAGGTACATGCAGAACCCTGAAGTAGAGCGTCTAGTATCCGGGCATCCAGCCCAATCAGCATCCGAGTAGCCAATGAGAGAGTGAGAAGAAGTACGATGTAAGGAGAGACCATGATCAAGAGTACCATTGAGGTATCGAAGGATGCGTTTAATGAGAGAAAAGTGAGGTTCACGGGGATCATGCATGTGAAGACAAACTTTTTGGACGGCATAGGCGATATCAGGACGGGTTAAGGTGGCATACTGAAGAGCGCCGGCTAGGCTGCGATATGATGATGGGTCAAAAACCGGAGGGCCAGAATTAGAAGAGAGCTTAGCTTTAGTGTCAATGGGTGTAGAGACAGGATGACAATCGCGCATACCGGCACGAGTCAAGATATCTAGTATATATTGGCGTTGAGAGAGATGAAGACCATTGGATGTACGAGTTACAGAGATGCCAAGAAAGTGATGAAGAGGTCCAAGATCCTTCATGGCGAATTCATTAGCCATAGTACGGGTGAAATGTGTAAGAATAGAAAGAGAGGAGGCGGTAAGTATGATGTCATCGACATAAAGAAGGAGATATGCTAAGGTGGTACCTTGCTGAAAAATGAAAAGAGAAGCGTCAGATTTGGATTCAACGAAGCCAATAGAACGAGCAAAGGTTGCGAACCGCTGAAACCAAGCTCGAGGGGCCTGTTTTAGACCGTATAGGGATTTGAGAAGCCGACAGACATGTGTAGGATAACGAGGATCAACAAAGCCAGAAGGTTGTTGGCTATAGACAACTTCATCAAGTTGACCATGAAGAAAAGCATTTTTGACATCCAGCTGATGAATAGGCCAATTTTGGGAGATAGCATTAGAAAGGACAATACGAATAGTGGCAGGTTTAACAACTGGACTAAAAGTCTCATCGAAATCAACACCTGGTTGTTGTGAGAAACCACTGACTACCAACGAGCCTTGTGGCGAGCAAGAGAACCAGCAGCATGATATTTGTGGCGGAAAATCCATTTACCATTCACAATGTTAGCACCGGAAGGAGGAGGGACCAAGGTCCATGTCTGATTAAGTGTAAGAGCATCGAATTCTTCTTGCATAGCATGACGCCAATTAGGATCACGTAAAGCTGTTAGATAGTTGTATGGTAGGGGTGAAGAGGATTTGGCAGAAAGGTTGAGACGATCTGGGGGCCCAGGTAGTCGTCCAGTGGTTGAGCGTGTACGATGGGAGATGGGAAGGGGAGGTGGTGCTGGAACGGGTGAGCTACATGGCGAAGGTATAGGAGAGTTGTGAGGGGAGCCGGGTCGGCTGAATTGTGGCCCAGGGGAGTCAGAAGGTGAGGCCGGCGGGCTGTTTTTGTTGGGGACTAGGAGGGGGTGATGGTGTCGTGCGTGGGCTGGTGGGTGGTGAATGACTAGGCGGAATGTCGGGCGCATGCATTGCGGGCGTAGGTAGGATGTGGAGAGGTTCTGGTGGATCAAAAATTTCGGTACAAGGTGGTTGGAAAGGAGATGTCTCGGGTGCGTAAGGAAACGTTGATTCATCGAAAACAACATGGCGAGAAATAATTATTCGACGTGTGGTGAGATCAAGGCAACGATAACCCTTGTGACGTGATGGGTAGCCGAGAAAGATACACTGGGTGGAGCGTGAGGATAGTTTGTTAGAAGAGGTGGATGTAGTATTAGGATAACAAGGGCAGCCGAAATCTCGAAGAGATTCGTATGGTGGCGATGAACCAAGAAGAGTTTGATATGGTGTGAGAAATTTTGTAGAAGAGGTAGGACGAATATTGATGAGGAATGTGGCAGTGTGTAGTGCTTCAGCCAAAAGGAGGGTGGGAGAGAGGCTTGAATCAGAAGGGTGCGAATGACATTGTTTGTGGTGCGGATAGCGCGTTCGGCCTTGCCGTTTTGTTGGGAGGTATATGGACATGAAAAACGAAGAAGAATACCGTTGGTGGCACAGAAGGTGTCGAGTCTAGTGTTGTCGAATTCCTGGCCATTATCACACTGAAAGGCTAAGATAGGTAAATCAAATTGAGTTCGAGCGTAGGCATGAAAAGTGAGAAACGTGGCATAGACATCAGATTTTTTTCGGAGAGGAAAGGTCCAAAAGTAATGTGTATAATCATCAACAATTATGAGATAATAAAGAAAACCAGAAGTGCTTGGTATGGGAGATGTCCAAAGATCACAATGTAGTAATGCAAACGGTTTAATAGTATGGGAAACAGACGAGTAAAACGGTAATCTAACATGTCGCCCAAGTTGACAAGCATGACAAAGGGACGACGGGACTTTATTGTATGAAATATGCTGGGAAATTGAAGACGCTTCATGGTGTGGTGGCCGGGGTGTCCAAGACGACGATGCCAAAGGTCGAGGGAGGTGGTGGTGATGTGGGCTTCGGGTGGTGGAGGACGACACACAGGGTAGAGAGGCCCGGAGCTATTGCATCGTAGAATCAACTTAGTACTTCTAATCTGCAAGTTAGCAACTTAGTTCACAAACAAAAATGTTGCTGCAAAAAATGTTCATGTTCTACCACTAAAACCTGCAGCATAAGCATCATTCAACTTACTGCTCTTCAAACTAAAACTTACTACTACTAAAACCTGCAAAATTGTTCATGTTCTACCACTTGTACCCATTTAAAACCTACTACTCTGAAACTTACTACTACTAAAACCTGCAGCATAAGCATCATTCAGTTGGGCGTTTTCAGTTTGGTATGTTTGCTCTGCAACTTACTCCTAAAAATCTACCTGTATTACGAACCTACTAATGTGCAAAATTTGCCTGCAACAGCCAAAGTTCACGGATGCTCTGCACCTTGCTAAACGGTAGGGAGGAAAAGCGTACATACCTTTCGTCGTTGGCAACAGAGCCAAATCTAGCGCCGCTCGCTGACACCCGCGGATCTCGCCGGTACACGCGAGGATTCGGCCTTCGGGCGGCAACTCGCGGACCTTCCTGCCCGGATTCGACCTCCCCGACGCGCTGCTCGCCCGAACTCGTGCACGGATTCGCCTCCCCCGCGCAGATCTGCACCCCACGCGCGCGGATTCAACCTCCGCCACGCAGCTCGCCGCCCCTCCTGCGTGGAATCGCCCGCTCGAATGGGAGGAGCTCCCCCCCCCGCACGTCGAGCCGGCTGTCTCGCCGCCGCGTAGCTCCTCCGCTCTGACACGCGAGGCTCGATCTCCTCGCTCCCCGAGCTCGCAAAACCACGCCGTGCTCTTCCCGGTCCCCGCCGAGCTCGTCGCACTAGTCGTCGGCGAAGGATTTTGCGAAATCGCCGGGAGAAACGGAACCCTAGTAAATTGGTTTGAGGGGAACGGAAATGGTCAGCGAGAGAGACACGGGCGCGTCTCTTCGTTGTTCAAACGAAGCCTCCCGTTGCCACGTGCGTGCGGGACCCACGGCCCGCCCAGGTGATGTTTTGTCAGAAAAGGATGACGCGCGACGGACGCTCCGATCGCCATCGGACGGCGCGGAATCGATTGCTCGATTTGTCACGGGAGCAGCCGTGCATTCTTTAGCATTTGGGATATTTTTTTGCTTGACTTTCCATTCAAAATTGGGTTTGGACCGCTGAACGGCTGCAACAGCGAGGGTGGCTGAAATATGGAGTTTGCCCGTTTTGTAAAGTGAACTCAACAAATGGCAGTGCATCTTCTCTTCCAGTGTCGCTACTAACCGGGTTTTTGGGTGGGATTGCAGAGTGTACTATTGGGCCGCTGCCGTCTTTCGTCTTGGACTCTTTCGAAAGGCGGTGGCCTCTTTGATAACTCTTGTAGCATGGAAGCTTTTTAACGAGCAGAATGCGGGGCTTTTTAATCACTCATCCACCCTCTCTTAGGTGCTGATTGGAAACACTACAGAGGAGGCCCAGACATGGGTCATCGCAGGAGCAAAATGTTTTTGTGAATTTTATACCAGGAGAGTAATTTCTAGGTTGCATTTTATGCCTCTTGTCGCCCCCCAGGCTGGAGGGTGTTTGCCTCAGTCTTAATGTCTTAAATTAATTTTCCTCTTAATTAATAGAAAAGGCAAGCCCTTTACCTAGTTGGAAAAATAAAAAAACTAGTCAGCCAGAGTCGCATAACTTGTACCTCACTCCACATGTGTATATTAACTGAGCGTAATCAAGAGTTCAGTTTACTTAGCCATACGATTTCTATCTTGCAGAAAATGTTCTTTTGTCTAGCTTGCAGAAAGTGTACCTTTGTCTAGCTTGATGCAGAGGCTGATATTTTACTCCCCTTTTCGAAAAAAAGCACAGATGGTCATCTATTTATTATATTGTTATTGACCTGAACTGAACGCCTCGTACCGAACACAGCAAATCAAATTAGCGCATCCGCGTTGTAATATGATAGTGCAGAACTGTTTTGGTGAGGGGTAGTTTGGCTGTGACGGAAAAATAACACGACACGGGTGAGTCGAGTCGTGCTTTGCGGCTGAAAAATACAGACACCTGCACCGTGTAGGCGTGTACCTGCTATGCCAGTCGTCTAAAAAAAAAAGGTGGGGAGGGAGAAACCGGGAGCGGGACCCACTTTTGGCACAGAGAAGTGAACAACAGAGGCACAACGGAGCCACAAACTAGCGCTGAGGCTGATAAGCCCCGAGAGGGGGGACGCTTCTTACGACCGGCCATTCAGGAGGAGATGTATCCATAATCCGTTGCACTCCTAGGCAACATCTAGAGCTCAAAGACTAGAACACCTTGATAGAGGAGACCGAAGCTGCCTGGTTGATCGGACAGCAACAGCAGGATGCTACAGATACTGATAGGGGTGTTGTTGACGAGTGTTCTGCGTCGACTCGGGTTCGTCTTGAAGGATGCACTCCAGCTGCACGGCGCTCGAGGGCTCGACCTGGAACGGACAACGAGCGGAGGCACGCCCTCGTACCAGGTACCCGAGCTGCAGCTTAACATCTGCATAGTATCCGAGGTGTTCGTGCAGATCCTTGCCACGGGACTCGGTGCCCTCGTCTTAGTCTGGGCGACCGTCGTCCTGCTGGGCGGGTTCTCCACTTCTCTACAGAAGGCTGATTTCTGGGTCATCACCGCTATGGTCTTCATACAAACAGCGAGGTACCTCCTCAATCCTCATCCTCTTAGGACTGTTGACTGGTCATACAAACATATCGACTAATTAGTTTGCTGCTGTCGAGCAACAGGGTCGTGGGCATAAATGTAAGCCCTCAGGCAGAATTTTTCAATCAAGTTCCAGCAGCATTCCTCGAATTGGGCGCTGAGCACTACACCACATGGGGGCGAAGAAGGCCGTTGACTGGCCAAGCAACTGGCAAAAAATTCATTTACTATGTCATGCTGGGACTCGGAAGTGCAAGGGATTTCATAACCATTATGGCCTTCTTAGCAGTATTGGTCCCTGCAGTTCCGATGATTGCAGGGTTAGGCTGCATATCACTTCCCATCTATCGTCTCGTTGCCCTCCTGTCGGGACATCACGACGCGTCCAACGTGTTTCCTGCACTCATCTTGTTCTATGCTCTTGTGCTTCTCCAAGGTGGATTGTTCATCATCTGGTTGAGACTGAGGTTGTATCGTTCTTATATTGCGAACCGCTTGAGCTTCAAGTATGGACTTGAGGCCAGGAGAGAATTGATTGACAGATATATGGACAGAACCTTGAGCACGGCCATAAAAAATGGGGTGTCAAGTACCGTCAACAAGAACCTGGCTTCCTTCGCAACAGATTTGATGAAATCTGACTACAGTCAAGACCGCATCGATGCAGTTTTGGTGATACATACATTGACATCCCAAGAGTACCATAGAACAAGAACACTATCCCAGATACAATACTCACCACTCTTTGTTTCCAGGCTGCTTGACATGGTTACCTCAAAGAGCCGCACTGAGCAGAGGATAAAATTATGCATAGCAGAAATTGTGGAACATCTTGCTAGCAACTTGCGCCTGGCTGACATATCAGGAGGAACGGAATCCATATCTTCCATGATAGATCCTTATTTTAATAAAATGTCAACACCGGCTACCAATGTCAACATTGACCATCAGACAGCTATTGACATCACAACTGACCTGCAGGGGCTATCCAGTCATCCAGCGCTACCAATGTAGGAGAAAACATTGGACTTTGTACTTCAGTAGAGCAATTAATGGAAAGGGGATTAGATTGGTGGAAAAAATTAAGAGAAGACAGCATCACAAATGGCCAGCAGGGAACTCTTCGATCCTCCACCACTACCAGTGGAGCAGAAAGCAAACCTCTAATTATCCAGGGCCTGTTAATTCTCGCCAAGCTTGCTGTTAATCCAGAAAACTGCAAACAGATATATGATTCCAAGGGTCTCTTCTCCAAGATCATATCACCAGTAAAAAATAACGTGTACCAGATCCCCAGCGATGATGGTATCACCATGGAAATAACTGAGAAGGCACTTGAAGTGGTGAGCACGCTTGTCAGCGGCACAGATGAAACTAATGGAAAGATACGCCGAGATATATGTAGCAATGGGATAGCAGTAAACAATATCCGCCCAATCTTGGAAAGGGAGCACATGTACAACAAGCTAAAGGTTCCAGCAACAAAAATCCTTACAGAGCTATATTTGGATATGGCCACTCGAGCAACCATTGGACTTGATGACATTGTTGAATTCATAAAGATCTTGATGAACATCTTCCTTGATGTTGGTAATGAGAGTGGACTTAGGAAGACTGCAGGAAAAGCATTGGCAGTACTGGCGATGGACAATGCCAATTGTACGACGATCATGAATTTCAGTACGGGGACAGAAACTTCAGCTGTTCAGCTTCTCACAGCAATGATTCCTGAGGCGAACAATAGAATATATCAAACTGCCATAGCACAACTGCTGATGCAATTTTCTGCAAATCCTGATTCCAGTGCAGAAAGGGAGCGTCTCGAACCAGTCAAAACAATTCTGCATGAGGTAAGAGTAACTATTAGCATAAATATCCATCTTATTTTCCAATAATCTATTAGTACTCAATAAATCATAGATACGAAAGAGAAATTCAGAATGACGAAGTCACTTATCTATATATCTTATAAAGCAAGACCCCGCTAAGATGTATTTATGATAGTTTATCTCAACATGCAAACTATCCACATCGTCAATTATTTGAAACATCCAATTGTCCATCATCCTCACTAACATTTATTAATCATACTCTATCTGTTTATGCAAATCCAAATCATCCATTATTTTATCCATCGAATCATGATGACCATCCCTTTTTAGCCGCTCGATTGATGAAACTACACCATCCTGCTATGCAATTACACAATAAAATCAGGCACGACAGGAACGTCTCAATTAGTTCCGCCCTTAATTGTTTGAGCCAACGAACATAATTTTTTGTCAGTTGTTTTCAATATAAATGGTTTTTCAATTAAAACTTACAGAGACCAATTCAGGAAATGCAACCGTTTAGTGCAATATTACTACTTACTAGTGGAGATGTGTTCTACCCCTTTGGAGTATGGGAAAAACTTAAAAATTATGGTTTACTGTCATGATCTATTTGCTGAATAAAATTAGCACTAAGAGTGCACAATATTACAGTAATAATAAACAAGATGTAGCTAGCTTCATTACAATTTGCAAATCAGTTGTGGTTTCTGCTGCAATCTATTGTCAGGACAATGTTTGCCATATATTAATTTCCTTTTTTTTTCTCAAACTAGGTTGTGTAGTATCTGAGTTCTATTCAAGACAACAATCTGTAGCCGTAATCTTCAATGTAGTGTGCGACCATGAATGCCCATTTGGTACAGTAATATTTGCAAACATCCGCAGAAGTTCAAATGGGGGCTAGCTAGTATAGAGCAGATTTTTGGAACCTGGTGACATATGTTCTCATAATTACAGCCACTATACAAGTTCGTGATTCAGGCGAGTGGATTCTTGACACCTAGATACACAGAAACCTACTTCTATAACTTACCAAAAACTCGGAAAATAAGCGTAAATTTTGAAACTTAAACTGTAGCATACTAATTTTCTCATTTTCAGAAAACTTAGCCGATGGTCATATTATTTTATAAAATTTACATAGGTATGTTTCAGCTCAATACATATGTGTGTGATTCTTTTCAAGAACTTTTAAGAAAATTCAAATTTATATTTTACTAAGATTTAGTAACTACACCAAAGCCATGTTTTTTGTTTTGTCGGATCCCCGAAAGGATTTGTCTAGTGGTCCAGATTCTAAGACCATGCGTCCTTGGTCCAGGTTATGATTTTCTGGAGCTGCCCCGATTTTCCATGCCCATATAATGCCTCCAACTCCAACAATGACCAATGTTTCTAAGCCTCTATTTCTTTGCCCTCGCTAACACACGGGGTCCATCCGCCATTGGCTCAATATTTGTCACCCTTTACATTCATCTTCTCAATGCCGCTACTCCTCTCGCTAAGGCGGCAGGACCAATGCTCGTTCGAGTTCTCCGAGGTGTCACATGTTGCCTAGTGGGTGGGGACGGGCGAGAATTTGCATGAGAACAGAGGAGCCGCGTGGTGAGGGGCAGAGGTCTCCTTAGCGCACGGCTGGCCGCGGTTGGGGAGGGCGGCCGGGATGGTGGACTGACGGCGACAGGACCGGCAAAGTGGTCAAGGATGGTCCGGGACGACAGAAAGCCAGCATCCAGCAGACGAAGCGCCGGAAGTTGGCTGGCGGCGATGATTCGGTGGAAATGGTGCCCATTGAAATGTCCCCCACACCGCCACATAGGCAAGAGTTATTTGATAAAATGCCACCCTTTACTTTGGCAGTTGCCCCAAAGGGCACATTTAATTTGCCATGGATGAAATGCCCTACTTTTCATTGCCCATTTGCTAAGATGCCATGTTTGTGTGATTTAGTGCTAGTTGAAATAATCTTCTAATTTTACCACAGATTGAACCTAGAAAGAATTTCTTAGCCCATCAATCAATCATTTGCCCCTTGCAACAATAAAGCACTTGTGTCTTGCGTCATATATAAAAATTGGTTAAGAAAAGTTGCCATCGATGTTCAAATTTTAATTCGATCATTTTACTGATCTTCATACTGTTTTTACATGTCGCTTTTCATGTGTTTTAGTTTTGTTTCCATCAAAACGTGTTTTGGACTGATGTACTCTAAATGGAATCCCAAAGTTCGTCTGGAGTTCGGATCTTGCGTACTCGATAGTGGAAACCCCAACAAAAAGGCAAGAGCTTTACCAATTTTGTTTATAGAATATAAAAGTAGCAATGACTAATGAATATTATCATACCACAGTTTTGAACTAGTACACATCATGAATACAATATGCACAACCATTTTTCCTTTTTACCTGATGTAACATTATTGCTGAAATATCATGCATCCTCGTTCTTAGAATAAGAGGTTTCTTCTTTAGTAATTTTTTTTTCGCATGGCAGGTGCTCAGAGTTATATGCAATGTTGAACAAGCAGAAAACACAAATCAGGCGGGTTCTCCACAACACAACCCGGGCAACCAGCAACAAGCAGCAAATGCGAATCAGGCGGGTTCTCCACAGCACAACCTGGGCCTGCCTCCGTTACTAACACTAACACTTCATCGCTTGAACAGTTTTCTCTGTCCTCGCCGCTCTCACGCTGCTAACAGAAACGCTCCCGTTGACAGTTTGCCGGCTGTTCCTCAGCTCGTAGGTGGTAGAAGAAAATCCTTGGCAGCCTTCTTAGGCCTTGCCATGCAGATATGCAACGAACATAATATCAGTGCAGATGATTTTAATAACGCGCTTGTGAACATTCCTCTTTCCATTGGCGAGTTCGTGGATAAACTGAATGATATAATAGAACAGTGCAAGGGCCACTCTGTCGATAACTTGGAAGGGAAGCGTCCCTCAGTTGATTATCTCATAATAATCAAGACAGTGACAAAGTTATGTACATGGATGATGCGAAGCAAGCCAGACTGCATTACAGAATTCCAGAACAAGAACACTAGCACAAAACTGCAAGGTGCCTTGGAGGATATGAGAGACCTGGAACTAGGTATGCTCCTTACCGGCCGTGCAGGGGACATGGCTAATTACGAAAGCCTTTCAACTATCGTGGCAGCTGCACGGCAGGAGATGGATGCTAATGTGCAAGTTTAAATAGGAAGGAGTGGATAAGTATAACTAGTCTGCAGTTTTCTTTCGGTGTCTACTTTTCAAAGAATTGATTGCTCCGTGTGTTCTCCGCACGTGTCAAGAATCAAGATAGCTAGTACTTGGTTTTTATATCTTTCCGGTTTTTAATCTGCTTTATTTTCCTTGGATTGATTGTGCTTATCTTTTCCCGGGTTTGTCAAATACATTGTAAAGAGCCTTTGTATGACCATGTCGTTATTTTTTTTTTGACATGTTGTATGACCATGTCGTTATTCGCTTGGATTGATTGTGCTTATCTTTTCCCGGGTTTGTCAAATACATTGTAAAGAGCCTTTGTATGACCATGTCGTTATTTTTTTTTTGACATGTTGTATGACCATGTCGTTATTCGCATTGTATGGTACCAAACTTCTGAAATTAATCAGATTTGTGTTGTGGACTTCTGTAGAATAGAGAGTGCAGCGCACATTCATTAAGCAAGAACAACCGGAAAAAGAAGATTAAGCAAGAATTAGTTTAAGATTGCACCAGGTTTTAGCATTGTCTACAATCTCATTTTTACTACCTCAGGCACCACATCAACAAAACATCCACTGAAAAGAAGGGAGAGAACGTACCATGTCGTTCTTCAAAAAATTCCCCTTTGGTTGAAGCACGGGAACAACCACGGCGAGGGTCCTCCAGCGTTCGGCAGCGGCGCCCGCGGTCCTCGACCGGGCTCCTTCCGGCGAGTGGCGACGCCATCCGCACGAGGCACGACTCCCTCAGGCGCGGGCGAAGAGGCGCACATTGGCTTGCGGCGCCATCCGTCGCGACACGGCGCCTTGTACGAGCGGCAAGAGCACGATGCCGAGCCGGGAGGCAGAGCCGGCGTCGAATCGGCCAAATGCGGAGGCTGCTCCCTCGGCTCCTGGCGGCGGCCGGCGGCGATGTGCTGCGGAAAGAGCCGAACACATGTTTTTTCTTCTTTGGACACAACAGAAGAGCCCAACGAATCAATTGATGGGGAACGAACATTATCCTTTCAGTCAATTTGCGAGTAATTATCTACTTAATTATATTTACTAATGAGCCCTTTCATTACATTGTGAGGCCCTCTGGCTTAACTTACTTTACAGGTTAATCATCAGATTTTTGCTAAACCCGACGCTTGCAGGGCTTTACATCTTAAGCCTACAATTGTCGATAATTGAAACTAAGAGTAAAACTAATTATCAGATTATTTTTCTTTATTCTCCCTAAAAAATTATTTTTCTCTATTTAATCCCTGTAGCTAAATGTAAATTTGTGTCATAGCGATTAGCTAATGATGAGGGTACTGCCTACGGATAGGGGTGGAAATAAAACTCGAAACTCGTGAGCTTAACGAGTACTTGAAAACTCGGCTAAACTCGGACACTTATGAGTTGAGCCAAGCTGACATTTCTATCTCATTAAGAAAACGAGCTTAATGAGTCGAGTTATGAGTCCTCGTTAAACTCGACTAACTCTAATATGCTTAAGATCATAACTTTGTGAGCTAATTCATTGCACGTCAACAGTTAACACGAAGTCCAGATCTGTAATGTACGTAGGCCATAGCTACGTGGGAGCATAGCCACTAGAGCCATATAGGCCATATGTAGCAGTTATGTTCTATAATGTTGTTGATTTTTAAGCTATGGACAATGATTTGTTAATAAATGTTTGAATATTTAAGTTTTTGTTATAATATGGACTACTCGCGCTATATGCTTATGTTGTTTACGTTTATTACCGAGATTAATGAGTTTATCGAGCCAGCTCGATATTTTATTGAGTCGAGCCAAGTTGGGGTCCGGATTAAGTGTCGTACGAAAATTCAAGATAATATTTGTGGATCGGTGGGTGTACTACCTTTATCCATAAATATAAAACGTTTTGGCAGAGGTGCTGAACTGCTCATCTATCATTTGTACTAGACATCTTAGCGCGGCAGCCGCGTTTGGTGAAATTCAAATTTGAAAGTGTTGTTATGTAAAAGTTGTGAAGATTTGAGTTTTTTTGAAATGTGGAAAAAGTTTACGTTTAGAAATTGTTTAGTTTTCGAAATTTAATCGAATTGGGAAGTTATTTAGTTTTGAATTTTTTTTGCGTTTGCAAAAATGGGTAGTTTGAAAGCCATTTAATTTTTTGGAATATTTAAATGTACATGGTATGCATGTGTGGGAAAATTTAAATTTGAAAATGTTCACATGTGGAAATCGTGCAGGTTTGGAAATTATTGGTATGTAAAGAAAGCTTATGTTTCGAGATTGTTAAGTGTTCAAAAATTATTCAATTTGGGAAGTTATTCAGATTTGAATTTTGTTAATGTTTACAAAAATGTTTAGAATAGAAGGCCATTTGCGAATTTCAAATATGTATCACTTAGTATTTTTTTTTGGAAAATTGCTTAAATATCGCAAAACAATATCTACAAAGTATTTTAAATTATTTGGAGAATGTACTATTTTGAATTTTGTTTTCCGATACGGTTCTATTTATTTGGGAAGTAAGTTGAAAACAGTTAGTTGAATATTTAGTAGTTTTTGAAATTGTCTAAAAACCATATAACAATGTTCGCGAAGTGTTGAAAAGTTGTGCAAATTTTGAAAGTGTTCAAATTGTGAAGTTATTTATATGTGAATTATTTTTTACGTTTTTTAAAATGTTTAAGTTTGAAAGGCATTAAAAAATTTAAAGTATTTAATTTTGAAATTTGATCATATGCCGTAATTAGTCCACGTTTATTTTTGTGTTAATGTTGGTATATTTCTTTTTTTTTACGGTTGAAAATTAGGGGGAAAATAGCTAAAATAATACTGTCTTACACGTCAAAGACATCGGGAAATCGACGTTGTATTTACTGTATGATATATTTATCGTAAGGAAATACAGTTGCAAAAATGAGTTGGGGGTGGTAAGGTTTCCTACCAATATGCTGAGAACTTTGTGGTAACAAATATATTGATGGGATTTATTGATATAATTGCAGATAGTACGAATTTGTTTTGCTGGATAACTTATATGTCACGGAGAGTTGTATGTAATACCGGATTGCAAAATGATACGATCTTTCTGAGAGGTTTTACTTCGTGAAATTTTGGTAGCATTTTTTTCTAATATTTTAGGTTATGGATAGAAGACAACATTGTGTAATTGCTGTAGTGTAAAACTTGAAAGCTATTTGAAGCTTTGTGATAACTTCAGGAGCAATGGTTATCTGATTTCTACTTAGTTATTGATTGCCGCGCCTGTTTGGTGAAATTCAAATTTGGAAATGGTAATATGTAAAAGTTGTGAAGATGTGTTTTTTTTTTTTGAAGTGCGAAGAAAGTTTACGTCTAAAAATTGTTTAGCTTTTGAAATTTAATTAAACTGGGAAGTTATTTAGATTTTAAATCTTTTCGCGTTTATGATATGGATAGGTTTGGAAGGTATTTAATTTTTTCGGAATATGCGAATGTATATGGCACGCACGTATGATAAAATTCGAATTTGAAAATGTTCACATTTGGAAATCGTGTAGGTCTGAAAATTATTGAAATGCAAATAAAGTTTTTGTTTAATAATTGTTCATATTTCAGAAATAGTTTAAAAGAAGAATTACAGTGGTGAAAATTCAAATCTTAAAATGTTTGCATTGTAAAGTTGTTTAGATTTAGATTTTGCATTCTAAAATTGTTTAGATTTAAATTTGTTGTATTTTTGGGAAATTCATTTCACGGTTGTTGAATGATCAGATTTGGAAAGTATTCTAAATTTTGGGACATTCAAATTTGAATGCTGATCATATGATATAAATAGTCAGCGTTTATTTTTATGTTTGTGTTGATATTTTTTTTTTGCATTTGTGAATACCGTGGTGCGAAGTTATTGTTGTACTTCATATTTCTCTTATCTTTTTATTTTGCTGAAATAATACTCCTAATATTTGTGACTTTTTTAGAGAAACGGCTTCATTATTATAATTTGGAATTACTTATAGTTTTTAGATGAATGAATCCATTATTAAGAGAGATGTGGAACGTTTGGAGTATTGTTAAAAAATGGCTCCATTATCATTTGCTTAAGCAACTGGAAATGGATTTCGGAAAATATCTGCACTTGAGTTGTTGAAGGTACAAATATTGTTAAATTTGGGAAGTTGATCGTATTTGATTTTTTCGGATGTTTGTTAAATGCTTAGATTTGAAAGGCATCTGTTTTTTTTAATATTTAAGTTTGAATTTTGATCATGCGTTATAAGTAATCAGCGTTGAGCTTTGTAGTCATGTTTTTTTTGTTGTGTTTGTAGTTACCACGATTATGAAGAATTTAAATCTGGAAATGCTTATATCGAAATATTTTTCGGATTTAATTTTGGTGGGAGTTGAATTTTTTTTGTATGTGTGGCATCTGCGTGGGTGTTAGAAATTGGTAAAAGTGGGAAATTCCTATATTTGAATTATGTTTACGTTTCTTAAATGTTTGTTTTTGAAAAGCATTCAGAGTTTTGAAATATTGAAATACGGAATTTGATCATATGGTACAAATAGTCAACATTTTGTTTTGTTTTCGTTGATACATTATGATTTAAATGTCGTTAGACAAAGAAGTACCGCCGTGTCGTCGTGAGAAATTATTGTTTTGAAGTTTCAAATCGAACTAATTTACAGTTTGGACGTAAAATATTTTGGAGAGGTTCGAATAATATAGTTGGGAAAAACTGAAATAATAATTTGCACCGAATTAGAATTTGTTGTTTTAAGTATATGCACATATTCAGCAATTTGGAACGTTTTCGCGGAAGCTTTTGAACTAATGTAAAAAGTTATATCAATTCTTTTAATTAAAAGTGTACAATTGAGTTAGAGTTCTTGAATATTTCCGAATATTCAGCAATTTGTGATGTTTTGACATAAGTTCTATAATTGGTATGGAAGAATTCGATTACTCGTTGTAACTAAAATTTTGTAAAGCTGTTTAAACATGCATTAAAATGTCGTAGATAATTTATTTTGAGGCGTTGAATTTTAAAAGTCAAGTTAATTCGTATGTTTTTCGTTTTATGGAATTTGTGTTTTCCCATAAATTTAACCAAACATTTAAAAACAATGAAAATTGGAAGTTTTCTTTTGTTGTCGTAATTATTTGTGTTTTCTTCTAGCTATTTTGATATCTTGTAATATTTTGTGGATGATCATTTATGGAAATGTTATTATTGTATTTTTTTTGAAACTATGTAATATTTGAAATTTGCAAAACTTGTAATAATTTAGGGCAAAGAGTCTGGCTGTTTATTTTATTTTTTACAAATTGTTAGAAATTGGTTTCAATTTTTTGGAATGGTATTTGAAAAGTTTTGAGAAGTTTGGAAAATGGAAAATCAAAACAGGAAAAAAAAGGCCGGGCTAGCAGGCCGGCCCAGCAGGCAGCCCAAGCCCGCCGTAACGTCATGACGACGTCACCTGCAGGCAGAGCTCCCGCGGCGGCGACGGCTACGCCGACGCCGATTGACGGCGAGCCAGCAAGCTCGGCTGGGCGCGCTGGACGCGCCTCGGCGCGGGGTACCCGGGGTGGCGGCGCCGCCCCTCTTTGGTCGCCGGAGCGCGGCCGGCGACGCTTCAACGCGGCGGCGAGCGTGGGAGACGGCGGCCTCGATTCCGCAAAGCTCGAGGCATCCCGGCACGCGGAGCTCGGCCTTGGTGTAGATCCGGCGACGGCGAAGCTCGTCGTGCCCGCGGATTTGTGCGGGGAGGCGCCAGGAAGCGGGGCGAGACGACGGGGCCGGCGGCGACCTCCGCGTCGCGCGGAGAGAGAGCAGGGCGGGGGGCTCTGCGGTAATTTTTTCAAGAAAGTCCCTGGGCTTTGGCAAAATGTCAAGTAGGTCCTTCCCTTCGAAAAATTGGAGGTCCGCGGTGCAATTTCCAGGCGACCGTTTCCTTTTTTGCAAAACCGGCGGCGACCGGGGTGATGTGGCGAAAGCTGATTGGTAGAAAATCGCCGGTACTGTTCCTAGCTACAGTGCCGTGCGTGGGCGACGACGTGGACGATTCCTTGGCCGTCGGATGCGCTCGATCGGACGGACGCGAATATAGGGCGACGTGGAACCTGCGGAAGCAGGTCGAATCTTGGTGTCCTTTATATATTGATCTATTGGATGGTGATTTTCATTGCCGAGGAGGTATAGCAGAAAGTTTAACACCTGTGATAAACACAGCATGATGCATCCACTTGACGCTTGACGAGTTTCAGAAGCAAATAAATACAAATTGATGTGTGCATGGCCTACGTAGCTTGTGAGCCCAGATATACACATGCAAAAGCAACTCTCACTAGCCCGTGCATGCAATCAATATAATTACCACCTTAATTGTACATTTACTACACCAATTACCACATTAAGTGAAAATTTCTCCGAATTACTCTATTTAGTGAAACTTGTCTCGGATTATACCCCTTTTAAAAATTTACAAGTTTTAGAGTGGTTGGCATTTTTAATAACCGTTCATCCACCGCGATCTAACGGTGTTAAAAGTGTCGGAACCAGACTGACGGAACCGAGCGGTTCCACGGAACTGAAATTTGCGTGGGACCGGAACCAAATTTTTGAGGGACCGGGTACAAAAACTGTGGGGCCGGTAACACATATATGTGGGACCTAATTTTATTTTTAATTTCTTTTTTCCCGTTTACTCACTCTCTTTCTCTTGCTCTAATCTCCTCCCACTCTCTCTCAACCACGGGCTCGGGCGGCCGCCGTCGCCGGCCTCCTCCACCTTCCTCCAGCACGGGCGCGGCGCCGTCTGACGCGGATTCGGGCGCGGCTGCGGTCGCCGGCCTCCTCCACCTCCCCTCCGAGTAGCCGGGCGCGGGCGCCGTCGCCGGCCTCTCCACCTCCCCTCGAGTAGCCGGGCGCGGGCGCCGTCGCCGGCCTCTCCACCTCCACCTCCCCTCTAGCAGCAGGAGCCGGTCGTGGGCGCGGGCGCCGTCGCCGGCCTCCTCCACCTCCCTGCCAGCAGCTGCAAGCGTATGGAGTCTTCTCCGTCGTTCGGTGGCAGCCAGGCACGAGGAGGTGCAGATGACCTATGAGGACGACGCATCCGCCACCGGCGCCGGAGCCTTCGAGGCAGCCCTTTGGGGGCTGATATCAAGCAGGTCACTTTTCTTGCCCTTCAGTCCAACCAGCTCACCGGGGCGATACCGGCGTCTCTAGGGGACTTGCCGGAGCTGACACAGTTGGACTTGAGCTCCAATCACCTATTTGACTCCATCCCTTCCAATTTCGAAGCTTGCCGGTATCCCACAGCTTGCAACATTGGACCTTCGTAACAATCACTTTCAGGAAGTGTTCCTTCTGTTAGGTAGTCTTCAAGCTTCAGCAGTGGTGTTTGTTCATGGTTACAGTGTCAGAGACTCTGATACCATCTGAATTTCCTGCATTGGTTGTTGTAGGTCTGAAAAAATCGCATGAGGGATAAAGGTTTGACTACAATTCCGGATGTCGACGTACCTTTCTGAACTGATGGTCTGAAATGTTTGACATTTGTACTGTAACGAGGAGTAATAACAGAGGGGAAACACATATTTTCAAGCAAAAGTTTCAGTACAATGTTGCTTATGCAAGTACAGTAACAACTCATTCCGGATAGTTGAAAACAATAATTGTAGTCAAAGTTTCAAAAAATTTATTTAACACAATGTTAAAAAAACACATCTATTTGTGATATGAAATAGGTAATGGAAATATAAAGCCTTCAGAAAGGACAAGTGACATAGGATCACCACGATCATGAGGACCAAACCCAAGTTTTAGACGAGAAAACAAACACGTGTAAGAGTGGCGTACAATATATAACCTGGGTTAGAAACCATCAAGAGTTTGATAATTTCAGAACAAAGCTACAGCATCCACACTCTTAGGTGAATTTACATCTTCTTACTTCTTCTACTACCTTTGTTCTAAGCTATGCCAGAACACACCTTACACTACTGTACAGCTTATCCCAAACCCCAGGTAGCACAAGATGAACTACATTGTGCATCACAAGTTTATAACAGCGTCGCCTATAGGTCCCTCGAAAGAGGGCGTCTGTGGGATGATAAACTGGTCGACGACACGCACCACACCAGTCGGCTCTGTCCACCAAGGGGCGGCTCGCCTCTTGCTCTGGAATCTCCTGTTGTGGCTTTTCTGGAACGGCTCCTTATGCTCCATGTCCCAGTCTGGTCCAGCATCCATTCTTTCGGTACCTGGGTATTGACAACATATGTGAGGCACCTTGCGTAGGCATGAGAAATGCGAGCTTCAAAAACTAGACTCAAGCATATTCAAACATGACAATTTGATGTTCCAGGCTACCATTCAAGGGTTTGAGTCCAAGGGAATTTCAAAAGAACAAATGAAAATTTACTAACAAACAGTGTTGAGATTGCACATGAGATGTTTCTGAAGCAACATTCAGAGGAATCCACCCCATGCAGCATCCTATTCTGCTTCCATAGGAAGTTATGGGGGCTGTCATGCTGATGGCTCTGAGTACGGGTATTTTACTACTTAAGTACACTGATAGAAGGTATCTTCCCTGTTATAGAACCGAAAACCTTCATTCTCGCTGTGAAACGTCCTGCTGAGAATGTCAAGGTACTCTTCCTACATATCACATACAAATTAACAATTAAAAGTCAAATGAGCAAGCAGCAAGGAAGCAAGCATACACATACAGTCATACAGAGCAAGCTACCGCAGTTCTGAATTTCGGAAAAGATGCTACTGTAGTTTCAGAGATAAGGTGAAGTAAATCGTACATCAGTCAATTACATAGATACACTAGTAATTCTATAGCTACAAGCAATCATGATGTAGTAGCACGACCGTGCTTGTGCTGCAGTTTGCGCACGACTAAGAACCATTGCCTAGAAAATAACAGGAACCTGAAACCTACTGCCAAGACAAAAAGATCATTCATGCCTATGTACACCTACACATAAAACCAAACATGCATTCCTCTATTGTAACCCAGATTACTATTAACATGCTGAGATCTAAGCTATAACAATTAGTTCATTAAAACTTCAGGAGATGGGATTAGAGCAGCTACTAATATACTCCACAACCAGCTACATCATTAAAGCCTGATTTTAGTAGAAGCCGCAAAAAACTTCAGGTTTAATGTAGATTTAGAAAATTACATAGAGTGTACATTCAGCTTGAAATTTGCTCACACGGCAGCTACTAATTTCACAAATTCGAATATAGTCCAAAACAATTCACGAGATGGGAAAAGAGCAGCTACTAATATACTCCACAACCAGCTACATCATTATCGACCTGTCTTCTACCAGGTATCAGCCTCCAACTTCAGTTTTCGGAGCAACTTTTTCTTCAAGATTTCAACCAAAAATCACGCTACAGAACGGTACTGCACTCACCTCCACGCCGACGTCGTCGCCGACCTCCTCGCCGCCGCCGTCACCTCGCTGCGGTACCGTGGCCTGACCCCGCTCC